>CAUYRT010010405.1:0-40908 GCA_963574885.1 Lepilemur ruficaudatus
ATGCCTGTAGTCCCAGCTACTCGGGAGGCTGAGGCAGAAGGATTGCTTGAGCCCAGGAGTTTGAGGTTGCTGTGAGCTAGGCTGATGCCACGGCACTCTACAGCCTGGGCAACAGAGTGAGACTCTGTCTCAAAAAATAAAATAAAATAAAATAGGGATAGCTATAGTACCTCTCTGACAGTTTTGATTGATTCAAGAATTAAGTGAGACAATGTATGTAAGGCACATAGCACAATACTTGATGCAAAATAAACACTTAGGCATGAGCTATTATTATTAGGAACAACTTTCAATTCATTGATTCATTTACCTGATAATCATTAGGTATCTATGTGACAGGCACTGTGCTAGACAGTGAAGATACAAGGTCCCCTGCTCTGATCTGCTGAAGCCCCCAACACTGTCCGTTTCTGGCATTTAGAAGCAAGGGCTAGAGTTGTGATAGAGCAGATGATCCACATACGTGACCTGAGAAGATCTGAGAACTGAGCTACTCACAGGGAAAGGCCCAGCCAGTTCCCCCCAGGAAATCAATAACAGGATAGTAAGAATGCTTTAATCATACGAGGGCAGCAAAAATAGGTGGAAGGGAAAAACAACAACAAAACCCAAACCCTACTCTGGCCCCAAAATGGTGGCAGAGGGTAGTGACTAAGGAGGCAAAAGGTACAGAGCCAAGAAAGACTGCCCCCATCAGTCCTCAGATTGTAGTGACACCTCAGCTATTGGGTGGGGCAGCCTTCATAGAAAGGAATAGAGAGGACACAGAAAATTTAATTCAAATTCCATAATATTACCATTTAAAAATGTACTAGAATTGACAGTAGGAGATACCTTTCATATTTAGAACTTTAATAATATTTTCCATATATGTATATTTGTGTCCATATTTTTATGTTTTTAACTATATCTAGAAAGGGTATCTTAATACTTATAGTATATAGATAACTGTAATCTTCTTAAACATGCAGATATACAAACATATTTTATTCTAAAATAGAATCCTAGTTCTTGGAAACACATACACAAAGCACAAAAAAAAAATGACAAATGGATTCTTATCTGCAAAGACCAACACCCCTCTCCTGCCATGCTCCTTTTATCCCCCTCATTTTAACAATGCATACAAGGCAGCTTGGCTTGAAGAAATTCACAACCACTGTCCACTCCTGTTCCTGGTACTGGAGACACAGCCCCAGCTTCCAGGCAGAGGCTGCTATGCAGCACCACGCCCCACACGCAGAGAGAAAGGATGGAAGCTGCACTGAAAATGAAGGATGTACCCCAGGGAAGATCATTCAAACAGAAACAAAAGGGAACCCGTTGCAAATCTCGCCCTGGGATTAGGGAACAACCACATTTACTGGGATTTTGAAGGCAAGTTATCAAGCCTGAATTTCTTTATCTTTCATTAAATGTGGCTTAAATGATACCTAGAAGAATGGGTGTGGCCCTCAATGTCATGACACAGGCTGAGTCCATAAGAACAACCACTGCAGTCTAGGAGAAAAAAATATCAGTTCTTTTCCTATCCCAAACAGGAAAATTGGTACATGCATACTGTATGTAAAACAAGTGGCATATACGTGCAGTATACCTCTGGCATATAATAGCACCAGAACTGTTGGCTCAATCTCCTGACTTAGGCAAATAAGTATAAAAATTGAGCTTTTGTCCTAATCAGCTTTTTTTTTAAATGACACAGCTCTTTGCAAAGACAAGACAATTGACACCGAGAAAATGTGCATTGTAAAAGGCCCATAATGTTTCTTCAATAATGGAAAGTGAATGGTATCAGGTAGTGGTGAAGGAGGACTGGTTTAAACCCAAAGCCTCTACCAGGCAAAAGGATCCCGACCCACTTCAACTCTCCACCCTGGGGAGTGTTTCTTCCCTAGGACCAGCGGGACAGCTGAGAGGGGTGGGTGTATTTGTGTGGAATGCAGCTCAGGTGCATGCAAAAGGTATGATGCTGCAATGGCAACAAACCACCTGGCAATAAAGTGCATTAGGGGCAAGAGAAGCTTCTTCCTGCCTGCGGAGGGGAAGGTCCTGCACCTCAATGGCAAGCGCACAGGGTGTTCCAAGCATAACCGAACAAGTGCAAACAGACTGTGCCCACAATAAAACCTGGCGGACCGCGGCACATTAACTACTGTAGCAGGTAAAACTCTGTCCTGGGGCGGCTGCAGAGTCTCCCAGGGGCCAGCTGATCACTTCCTTTGTTCGCCTAGCAAAGATGGAGTAGCCACCCATTCCTCCACTACACACACACACACACACACACGCAGAGGCACTCACACCCCATCCTATTCAGTATAGACAAAGCACAACCGCACAGCTTCGTGCTAAGCTAACAAATGTCAGTGTTTTTTTGTGGTTTTCTTTAAATTCCCATCCTAGCCTGCCATATGTCCCTACTATTCGGGAGTATCATTTCAGTGCATCACCGAGGAATCCCACGCTGGGGCGTGGTATTTTGCCCAGGAGAGCGCCTAGCTTGGACGCCAGTGAAGACCGGGTTTCAGTACCTGATAATGGCATGTCCCCTTTTCACCCCGCCCTAGGCGCACACCCGGTGCATCAGACACCCGCCGGCTGTGGTGGCTCAGTCTTGCACACAATGGGTTGAATATGGCATGCACACGGCGTGCACCTTCGACAGCAAACTAAAATCTGCCTTAAAAACTGGGGCTTTTCCTGGGATGACAGGGAGAAATGAAATGAAAAATGTAAAATGCATCGAGGGAAAAAAGTTGATCATCCCCACTGTAGCCACGTTAGGTGTATAGTCCCAAATATGACATATCGAAACATGAATCGGGCTGAACGCAGGAAAGAAGGGGACATGGCGAGGACAGGTGGTCCAGACGCCCCCGCCACCCTCGCGGCACGGCGGGCAGAGCCCTGGGGCTGGAGCTAGGAGAGGGGCGCGGTCGGGCTGCCAAGTACCCCTGGGGAAAGGTGTCATTTCTCCATACCTCGCCAAAAAGACCCTTAAACAAAAAGCGCCTCGACCTGGGGCAGCACACACCGACACCTAAGGCGGAGCGGGGGTCCAGGAGGAGTCGTGAGCCCTGCACTCTTGGAGGACTACTGGCGATGGGAAAGGGTAAATATCCAAAGTTCTCTGCGCCACTGTTTGGGTTTTCCCTTTGTTTTGTTTTCCCCAAGCCCCAGGGTCGCTCAGTCAGTGTGGCGCCCGCCGCGCCGGCTGGACTGACCGCCGCTCTCCACCACCCGGACCCCGGGTCCCCGTCCCTCCCCGGGGACCCGGCCAGGGAAGCCAGCGGGATCCAAGCCACCGCCGCCCGCGGCGCAGCGGGCAGCGCGCGAGCTAGGGAGGGACGCAGGCAGGCAGCGGCGCCCGGCGCGGGGACTCACCGTGATCCGCGGGATGTTCTTCTTGCCTTGGTAGGACATGGTGGCGGCGGTGGCTGCAGCAGCTGCCTGCCTCCCTCCCTCCTTGTGCTCCTGCTCGCCCGCGCCTTGCTCAGCGCGCAGCGCCCCGAGATCAGGTGGAGTGAATGGTGCGCTGGCCGCGGCCGCCGCCTCCTCTCGCCTCCGCCCCCTCCCCGGCTCCCGCGGCGGCTGCCAGAGACAATAGTAAATCTCCCCGGTCCCCCTTTCACCCCCGACCCCCCCGCCACACACACCCTCCTCCACTCGCGTTCACGCCCGGGTTTTGTTTTTTTTATTCTTTTGCGGTGCCAGCTGGGACCCCATAAGACAAGAATGGCTGATCTGCGACTCCTCCCTCTTCTCACTTATCCCTATTGATTTTCCTCTTTGCATCTGCCTCACCCACTTTTTCTTTTTCTTCCTTTTTTTTTTTTTTTCTGACTTTCGAGGGCGGCGAAGCCAGCCAGCGCCACAGCCACCAGGGGGCGCGAGGGACTTTTCGGGGCGGGCAGGCGGCGGCCAGCGGCGCAGAAACGCTAGCGACGCCCTCCCGGCCCGCAGGGCCAAGCACCCGCCGGCGCCAGCGCCTCGGGTCAGCCCCTCGTCCGATTTCCCGCCGTCGCCACCCTCGGTTTAGAAAGGAGCCGGCCCGGACGTCCCTCCCGGAACCCGCTCTGCTCTGCCGGCCGCCGCCTTTGTTAGAGCCGCGGGCCGGATGTGTCAACAGCGGCGAGTCCCCGAGAGAGCCCGGAGCGGGGCTGACCTGCGCAGCCTGGCCGGCCTGCGGGTATCCTGAGACCACGAGAATACATGCCAGAAAACGTAAAGCAATGATGCGCTCTCGGAGGGCTGCGAGGAGCACGGTATCGGTCATCAACCATTCTCTGTATTTTTCAAATATTCTCAAAGTAATATATATATATTTTAAAGACACTCCATTGCCTTGACTCTCTGAATTGAAGAAAGAGCATTAATGCTGCTCTGTGAGTAAAAAGAAGAAAACACCTGTAGAGTGGGAAGGCAAAAACCCACGTCCCTGGTATGCAGCCAAGGATTTTGAATAGTACTGCGATAGCTCGCTGTCGGTAATGAACCCCGTGCCCTGCTGGCAGTACTGAGTCTACTGTAGGAAGAGCTGACTGGCAAAGGTTAATATGTTACTAGAAGCAAAAACAGGGCCTTTCAGCGCTGGACTATATTGTCCTTTAGCTACCGGCTCCAATCAAACGCCCAAGGGAGACCTACTTGGAGAGGCCACTGTGGGTGGGGTCTGAGTGGTGTGGTTGGGGTGAGGGGAGGTACATCAACCTTCCTGAAAAATAATCCCAAACATACCATTTAAATAACAAAAAATGGCTTACTAGGCAAAAATTATAAAATCGTTTTAAGGCAAGTCTCCTACCACCCCTACTCCCAAATCCTATTATTCTACTAAATAGAAATTCTGTAGATGACACTAAGCATGACTCTGTGTTAGGGATCTTGAATTCACATTTCTATAAGGCAGGCCACTGATCACATTTCTGGACGACTTGTCATTAAATTGAACGCTTACTTGCAATAGAGAAGCTATATAAGACACTCACAGAAAGGGGGTACACAATACTCCAGTTTGGGCTTTCCATAATCCTGAAATGAACCAGCCTGGTCACATAATCCAAGGACACACCCCGCTCCCCCCCCAACACTCCCTGTCAAGTGAGTTAATCCAGGCTTCTGGTTATTCATGGGTAACTGGACTGCAAGCAGTCTCCACAGGAAGAGTCCACAGCAGTCTCCACGTTATTTCTGTGATACACAGAAAGGAGGATGAATGCCAAGCAAAGGTCATCTCCCTATACTCTTGCAAAACACGGGGGGGGGGGGGAAGACTGGGCCAAAGGCACGCCCTAAACATTTTGCTTTGTTCTTAAAGCCTAAGTGCTGAGACCACTAGCCAAGAGTTGTGAAATTACAAAGCATTCTGGGGATTGGCATGCAAATGAGCAGGATTATATTTAGAACCGAGTAAAAGGAGAATTAACTACATACTGTGGAACCCTGCAGAGCTCGCTCTCTCTTTCTCTCTCTCTCTCTCTCTCTCTCTCTCTCTCTCTCTCTGTCTTTCCCTTAGATTTTACTGCCACAAACTTGCTGGGATTTTGCAGATTTTTCTCAAGAAAAACAAAAATACACAAGGGATATTTACAATCCTTTAAAAAAAAATACTACTGCCTCTTTAACTTCTTGGGTTTCTTTGCCTTTCTTGCATCCGAGTCATCTCCTCTGCTAATGTCATTATAATCCAGAATACTCTACTAAATAGATTTGTACCGTATTTTTGATCATTTGATGATTTTGTGGGGGTGTGTATGTTTGTGTGTGGTTTCAAATTACAAGACTTGGTTAAACTTGTTGAGGTCAGGTTTGCATGTGAAAAGGCCAAGCTGAATGAGAATTGTGATGTGTTCCTCCAGATCAGACCGCTGTGACAAGCCAAGCACAGGAACACATAATAAGCAGCTAATGGGTTCAAGCTGTTGCCGTCATCAGAAATGTACAAAAAACATTACTTTTTCCCCCTGTTTTGTCCTCTTCAATCATCTTTCACTTTCTTAAACCAAAATAAAGCATCTAAGATGAATTTGAAAAGCCTTCCTTGGCTATGCCTTTCTTATTCCAAGAATAAGAAAGACAGCCATCAACACAGGATGCCTCTGTGTCTGGCCAAGAGAGAGAGGAGTGGAACCAGTATGGCTCTTGTCCACAGTAAAATGGCTCTGAATGGTTTTCCTTGGATACACAGCAGTGCTTGGCTTTAGATATCTCAGGAAACTATGAGAGACAGAGAGGAAGACACAGAGTCAGAGACTTGATTTATAGTCCCAAAGAAACTTAATTTTGGCCACCAAACTTGCCATACTCCCAGACCTCAGTCAATGGCTACTCTATTCCAGTTGCTATGGCAAAGGTTTGGCATTATTCTTGACTTCTCTCCTTCAGTCATACTCACACACTCGAAATCCAATCTTTCAGCAAATGCTATTTGCTAAATGCCAATGCTAAATGCTATTTGCTTTCAGCAAATGCTTTAAAATATATCCAGACTATGGTCTCTCCTTGCCATTTGCAAAGTTTCTCCCTGTGTCTAGCCATCAACGGCTATCACCTGGAGTACTGCAGTAACCTCCTAATTGGGCTCTCTTCTTCACCATCACTCATTCATTCATTCATTCTCACAATATTCACACAATATGTACCTTGTGCTTACTACATGCTATTATTTTTCTAGGTGCTAGTATTACAGAAGTGAATAATAATAATAATGATGAAGTCCCAAATCTCATGAAATTTGCTTTACACCTTTATTCAAGAGTACCACCTGTCACTTGCTAGCTCCCTTCCCTGCTTTATTTATCTTCATAATACTTTTTACTACCTGACATATTAATTTATTATTGGATACTACCCTCCTTCCCCTCACTGGAAGGTAAGCTCCTTGAGGGCAGGTTATGTATCTGTTTGTTTGTTTTTTTGTTGTTTTTTGGTGAGAATGTATTAAATTATTTATGTAAACTGCCAGAACAGTCTTAATGGAATTGTGGAGGTGAAACCTCACTGTGGTGTTTTCAAGAGAAAATCCAAGTGGAAATTAAAGACATTTAATAGAGACAACTCTTTCAAAGGATTTTACTGTTAACAGGGACAGAGAAATCGAACAGTAGCTAGCAGAAAAGTGGAATCTAATTTGAGAGCATGGTTGTATGCAGTGGGGCTGATTCCATAAGGAAAGGAAACTTTATGAGGCAGGGAAGAAATGGGACAATTGCTCTGTGGACGTTCTTGAACAGGCAACACAGGTGACATCCGGTGTTCAAGTGGAGGGCTTGCCCTCAGCTAGGAACAAGACCTGTTCAACCCCAGTAACTGAAGAGAGGAGTATACTGGCACAGAGGCAGGTAGCTGGGAATATTTCCTGGAGGGACTTCATGGACTTCGTCTTCTGATTGCATCTATTTTCTCTGCCATCAGCTAAGACGGTGTAGGAGAGAAAGTATTGGGAGAGGGGGGAGGAATAGGTATGAAATCATTTTCCAATACAGTAAAGGGACTAGAGAAATATGGCATGATTATCTGGCAGCACAAAAATTCCCTACAGATAGTGGCTATGCATGTAAAGAGAGGCCAGTAAGCACGGGTGTGGATATTCCGCCAGCCGCGCACAGCTGCATATGTGCAGGCGTGGAGCAGGTAGGGTGTAGAATAGGGGTTTCTCTAGATGAGTGCTAAGAATGGAAAGAGAAACTCAGGGGAACTGAGGATGAAGCAAGGGCTCTAAGCTGATTAAGAGAGCAGGGAGGACACTCTATAGGAGAGTAAAGGACAGTGAACATATTGGAGATTAAATAAGATTATTCTTGTAAAGCTCTTAGCACAAAGTTAGTTAATTAGATGGCAGCTAGTCCACCATTATTTTTAATGTTTTCAGTATTTTTTTTGTTAAACTCATTTATGTTGGAGAGTATGTATTATTTATCTTTGTAGCCCCCAGCTCTTTTATAGTGCTTGGAATAAAGTGGAATCAATGGGGGGAAAATTAATTGAATAGACAGAAAGTCCAGAATATTCTCTTTCTTCTTTTTAATCTCCAAAATATCTACAATAAATACTTAGCCATTAATACAGTTTTGACATTAAAAATATTTTCTACTTTTTAAAAATGCATTTATATTTTGCTATATTAATACGGGGAAACATTTCCCTTTGGTTCTAATTTGAAAGATGAAGAAAAAAATATAGTTCTAATATAAATATAGAAGAGTTTTGAAGTAGAAAAATCTATAAACTAGGTCTTTGTTTTAGGCCATTCTAATATTAAATAAATAAACAGTTAATCTTAGAAGTGCCAATTAAATAATTTGGGTCTATTAATTTTACCTACAATTCAAACAAAGGAAACTCAGTCATGTAATTCCAGTATCACAGAATGAAAATCAAAATCAAAGTGATGATTCACCTGCTATTATTAGGTGTTTACATATTAAATAAACTGACAAGCTTATCTCTGATACACACAAGCCAAAAAAAAAATTACAGCCACAAAAAATATTTCCACTGGGTGATTGATTGTAAAATCAAATTTACACCAGCTTGAGCAAAGGTGTGCAAACCTTCTCCCTAGATGGAGAAGGCTTCTATTTTAGCCTGCTCCATAAGCTTGGATAGCAGCTTATTTCAAACCCACAGGCTAGAGTTACAGGGTGAGGTTAGGAAGGAGGGATAAATTATTGTATGTTGATCTCCTTTTTTGGCCAAGCACATGTTAGACACACAGGTGAGGTTACATTCACACTAGTGGAAAAAATCTTAACAGCTTTGTCTTGGAGATCATGGGGAGAAATACTGAATAACTTATTTAAATAACTTCAGAAATTTTTAAAAGACTTTTTTCCCCCAGAGTTGTTGCTGTATGAGTCACCTTTCAGCAACGAATCCCAAGTTTCCTAGCTATGTATGTGCATAGGATTGGGAAAGACGGCAGTCCAGTGCATACCACTCTGATTTGCAGTATCTAAGGTGAGCTGTAGATACAGTCTTATGGACATTCAAAGCCCCATAGGAATAGTTTCCTTTCCTACTAAAACCACTTTGGTATCATGACATTCAGGTGAAATTCTCATATAAGAAAATCAAAGAGGTGGAACTGGATGTTTTTTGAGGAGGGGAGGGGCTTGAACTTGGGACTCACTATCAATTCACATTTTTATTTCATTCATTTATTCACTTATGAATGCAATAATTAAGCAAATATTACTTAATCACAGGATTGAAGGTAGGAAATGATCCACAAAACTAGGCTCTGAAACAACAGAGGCATGAGGCAGCACTTAACTGTCAGAAGCCAGGTGGGTGCACTATGCTAATAAATGCCAAGGCCAGTGTGGTAGCCAGGAAGACCCAACCTGAAGAGTTATAGAGATGCTTAATAGATGATTAATGTCCCCAGGAGAAAGACAGATGAAAGATGTCCAGAAGTATAGTGTGGTGGGCAGAATAATATCACCCTAAAACGCCCATGTCCTGCCAGGCACAGTGGCTCATGTCTGTAATCCCAGCCCTTTGGGAGGCTGAGGCAGGAGGATTGCTTGAGGCCAAAAGTTCAAGACCAACAAGACCTAACAAAACACTGTCTCTACAAAACCTAAAATAATTAGCCGGATGTGGTGGTGCACACCTGTAGTCCCAGCTACTTGGGAGGATAAGGCAGAAGGATCGCTTGAGGACAGGAGTTCAAGGCTGCAGTGAGCTATGATCACATCTAGCCTGGGCAACAGAGCAAGACCTTGTCTCTAAAAAAAAAAAAAAAAAAAAAGGCCATGTCATAGTCACCTTTCATGGCAAAAGGGACTTTGTTATTAAGTATCTTGACATGGGAAATTATCCCAGATGAATCCTAGATTATCCAGGTGGGCCCAGTATAATCACAAGGGTCCTCATAAGTAGGGGGGAGAGCAAGAGAGTCAGAGAGAGAGGGATTTATGATGAAGGAAGCCAGGGTAAGAGCCAAGGATGTCAGATGTGGCCAGGAACCAAGGAATGTAGGCAGCTTCTAGAAGCTGGAACAGACAAGGGACAGATACTCTGCTAGAGCTTCCAGAAGGATTGAAGGTCTGCTGACACCTTGATTTTAGCTCCATAAACTCATTTTAGCCTTCTGACCTCCAGAACTATATGAGAATAACTCTGTATTGTTTTAAGCCTCTAAGTGCATGGTAATTTGTTATGGTAGCAATAGGAAACTAATATAGGTAGTAATCAAAATAAATCAAAGATTCATGATCAAGGGGCTGAGGAGAATCACTGCACTAAAAAGTCATGATCCCCTGCCCAAATTCTGAATCTGAGCTAGTTTTTAGGCCTGCAATCTATTAACTGAAGGAGAAGCCCGGTTTATTAGGAGAAAGGAGCCTGCAACATCATCCCTAGTATGTATAGTAATGACACCCTTCATCCTTCCACAAGAGGTCCTATGGCCAAATACTAATGCCACTGTCAACTGGGAAAGGAAACCACACGAAGATCTTGAGGACTGACAGATACAGATTCCCAGTTGACACTGATACCCAGATTGTAGCTCCTCTGTTAGAGTGCTCACATGTGGAGACCAGGTAATAAATGCACTACTGGTCTAGATTTGGCTTACATTTGGCCCCTTGGGTTCACAGACCCACCTAGTGGTCATTTTCCCCAGGCCCCATTGATTAATTGGATTAGACAAATATGGCAATGAGCACAACTTTCATGTTGGTCTCTTAGCCTGCGGAGTAAGAGCTATCAAATAGAGAGAACCAAGTAGAAGGCTATAAACTGACCGCCATCCCCACCCAAAGTAATAAATAAATAAATAATTTTTAGCCTAAGGGAATGGCAGAGGTTAGCCGCACCCTGAAAGACATGAAGGATGCGGGTCTGGTAGTCCCCATCACATCACTGCTTAATTCAACAGTCTGGACACCACAAAAACCACACAAGTCCCAGAGCATGACTCAATCAAGTAAGAATTCAAACCTATGAAAGCTGTGATATTTTTCTAGTGCAGATCGTCATGGCCTCAAGCACACTGTACATAGCCATTAATCGAGTGAATGGATGTTTTTCCATCAGACAAGGAGATCAAAAGCAGTTTGTACACACTTGGAGTAGATAATAGTGCACATGAGCCGTCTGGACCCAAGGCTATGTTAATTATCCTTCCCTCCATTATAATATAGCCTGAAAGATCTAGACTGTCTGGACATCTTGAAGAACATCCCAGTGGTACACTTTATTGATAACATTATGAAAATCTGACTAGATAAGCAAGAAACGACAAGTATATTGAAGGCTTTCCTGAAACACATGAACGCTAGAAAGCGAGAGATAAAGTCTACAAAGATTTAGGGGCTGGATAGCTCAGTAAAACTTCAGGAGTCCAGTGGATTAGAGCATGCCATGACACTTCCTCCAGAGTAAAGGACAAATGATTGCATTGGACAACTCCTCCTGCAAAAAAGGAAGCACAATGCCTAGTAGGCCTCTTCAGATTCAGAGACAACATATTCCATACCTGAAATGTGTTACAGCCCACATACACAAAAGGCTGTCAGCTTTATGGGGTACCTGAAGCAGGAAAGGGCTCCGTAGCGGATCTGGCTGCAGTGCAAACAGCTGGCCACTTGGCCCTATGACCCAATAACTCCTATGGTAATGGCAGTATCTGTGGTGAGAAAAGATGCACATAGGGGTGATGCAAGTCCCAATAGAAAAATCAAATTTGGACTCCTAGGACTCTGAAACCAGACAATTATGTGCTATTTGAAAAGTATGTCCTGAGTGCTACTGGACCCTGGTAGAGATGGAGGTCTGACCACGGTCATCAAGTGACCATGCAGCCAGAATGCCTGGCATGAGCTGGGTTCTATCGGCCACAACACGTCATAAGATCAGGTAGACCTAGCAGCAATTCACTGTAGATGGAAGTGACACAACCAGGATTGGCCATGAGAAGGGCTGAAGGGCCCATGTAGGCTACTTGAGCAGGCAGTCTAGTCTACCATGTCACCCACTACTGATGCCCCAGTACCTTTCTGGTAGCACATACCTGGGGCCCTTATGATCAGCTGATGGAAGAGAAAAAAGCCTGAGCCTCAGATATTTGCATTACGTTGTTGACACCCTCCAGAGAGCATCCATCACAGAAGAGGCACTAAACAATAAGGCAAACAAAGTGACCCTGTCAACTGACATCAGCCAGGCTCTGTCCTCAGCCTCCTCAATGTTGGCAGAATGGGTGCATGAATAGAGTGGACTCAGTGACAGGGCTAGTGGCAATCCAGGGAATCGACACCCACTCCCAATGCTGACCCAGCTACTGGTGCTGTCAAATGTCCATCCTGCCAGCGATGGAAAGCAACCGTATCTCCCTAATATGGCACCAGCCCCCAAAGACACAAACAGCCACTTGGTGATAAGTTGAAAGCACTAGACCCCTTTCACACCAGAAAGCACAATGATTCATTTTTACAGAAAAAAACACATTCTAGGTATGGATTTGCTTTTGCCTTTTCTGCTGCTAGGGTCTCAGTCAACACTACTATTTGAGGGCTTAAGGAATGTCTGATGCACTGGACTGAGATCCCACCTAATATCACATCAGACCAACGGGCCTGTTTCATAGCAAATGAGATGCAAGAAAGGCCACATGATCATGGGATCCCTGAGTTGTATCAAATACCACACCACCTAGAAGCTGCCATCCTGAGCATGGAGCAATGGCCTATTGCAGGCACAATGGAAGCATAAATTCAGAATGATTCTGTGTACAGATAGGGCACCATCCTCCAGGATGCACTGTACATTTTACATCAATGCCCTTTATACGGTACTGTGTTCCAAAAGTAAGAATATACGGATGCAAGCAAGGGGAAGAAGCAGGAGTGATCTCTTTTACCGTCACTCCCAGGGACCCAGCTTGGAAATACTTGCTTCCCACCCCTGCAATTCTAGGTTATTTAGTGCCTTTTCCCAGAAGGGGAAATGGTTCTATCAGGAGGCACAGCAAGAATCCTGCTGAACTGTAAGTTGCAACTGCTACCTGGGTGCTTTGGGCTCTTTGTGGCCAGGAACTAAACAGGCAAGAAAGAAAGTCAGCATCCTCGTAGGACCCCGATTATCAGGAGGATGCAGAGCTGCTGGTACACAATGGGGGCAGTGAGGAGTATGTACAGCACCCTTGTGATCCACATGGGTTTGTTTAGGTACTGTGTTGCCCAACCTTGATGGTACGGACAAGCATATCAGCCATAATGTACTTGTGCCTGAGAATGGCATGGTGACCCAAGGCTCTGACCCCTCAGAGATCCAGGTCCATGTCTCAACACCAGGCAAATCACTGGGACCAGTGGAGGTGCTAGCTAAGAGCAAGGAGAATCTAGGATGGTCAGTAGAGGACGATAATTGATCTTATTGTGGTCTTAAGACCAGCTATGAAAAAAGAGGCCCTGAGACCCTGAAGAGACCCCCACACACACCAAATCCTGGACTTGTTACTCTCAGAGAAGTGAATCTGAGCAGTGTGAGGAGTGGTCTATAGTAGACACCATGATGCACCACCCAGGTCCCTCTTTAGGACTGAAGGACTTATCCACCTGGTGTTCTCAACCCTCAGCTGTCAGCCCTCTCTGGAAATCATCCTTGTCTTAGAGGTTACTCTAACCTCAAAGAATTATCCCAGTTTCAGGTCTGCCTGCGTCAGCTGAGGCCTTTGTTAAGGCCACATCACAACTCAACTTGACCCTCTGCCCAATTCTTTTTTCCCTTCCTTTCCCTTCCCTTCCACAGATGCTGATCCCAGGAGAACTCCCTAATAAACTTCCTACAATCCTAGTCTCCGTCTCAGAATCTGCTTTCCGGGAAACACAACCAGCAACAGTGAGACTGATATTAAATAAATATTTACACGGAGAGACATTTTTTATTTAGCCAATATTTTAAATTTTATAGGTTTCACACTAAAACTTAGATTTCTTTAAAAATTCAAAAGCCTGGCAATTATGGACTCATAAACACACATTAGTGTCCATCAGCTAGAGTCGAATTCTGGCTGCCTTTTGACTGAACATTTATTCTCCAATTAACCATAATGTTTGATGCTTCCTCTTCCTTTACATAGGGTTGGCTTCCATTTATTTATGCCACCTGCCTCGTTTATGGTCATTTAAATTTCTCACATCAGACCAGTTGGACACTCTGAGTTATTTAGGAACTAAACAATAGGGATTCTCTGTCTCAGAGGAGAGGGTTGTTCTATTCTGCAGTCTTTGGTACCTGTTCAAAATTGAGAAAGTAGTGAGTTATCTCCAGAGAACTACCTCCTCCCCAGCCCATCTCTACACCACCCCCACTGAGCTCTAAACCACAAATTGAATCCAGGAACTCCCTGCCCCTCTGTTAAAAGCCTGTTTGGGAACATGCACTGGAGCTGCTGAATCTTCAGTTAAGTGCAATCAATTTCACCCTTGGGTGAATGGAAACACACGTGACCGGATTCAGATCTGTCCCTGGATAGCACAACAGCTCACTCCCTAGATCAATGGTACGAGACTCACTCCTGGATGGATGCTCAGAACAGAAAGCCAACCCCCAAGTGCAAGGCCACAATCCCAGTTTATATTTTCCAGGTTTCCCATCCGTCTCCAGGAAGGAAATTTGGCTGGGTGTTTTTTGTGTTTTTTCCCTCTTGTTTCCTGTACTCAGCTATAGCAAATGCTCCAGGGCCATAGGGCCTCATCTGCCTCTGGTTCCCTATCTTCTCAGAGATGTAGGCATGTCAGAGACATATGCCTAAGGGTCTAGTAACAGGTTGTGCTGAACCAATTCCCGAAGGAGCCACGGAATGAGAAACAGGCGCCTCTTGCACATAACTGGTGTGTTGACAAATGAGTACTTCTTTGCTGAACTGGTTTACCTCTGATTTACACTGATCTCAAACGAGACCCTGAATTTCTGACCTCAGGAAGTCCAGTATCAAATGCTCATGTGGCAGAGTACCTGGACAGTTTTAAAGGTCCAGGCACTAATTTTTCATTGGAGACGTGAACGTAAGAGGCAAAAAGCAGAGAATGAAACAGAGAAAAACAGATTTTCCAAATTCATTTCAAATCATTTGACTTTGGAATTAACAAACTGAATAATCTTCTTAGGATCCCTTGTTTCAACTATAAAATGAGTGGATATACTGACACAAAGATGGGGAAACAGATGTTAGGAAATACAAAGATGAGTTGATTCATTTAGAAGGAGTTGCTGGTATGTATCATTATAGTACAGGGTGATTAAAAGAATAGATTTTGGAGTCCTTATAGCAATGGGTGGATGGAAAACAAAGGACCCCTGCCCAATCTAGCCCACAGTCAAATCCTAATCTTGCTTTCCTGCTGTAATAATACACCAAATTTAGATAAGGACTTTCTGGACTTAGTGTGCAGTATACCAAGAATTTTCCAAAAAGGTATACATAAATAATTAATGCATATTTTAACAGTAACCAAGTTCTGTTTTTGTTTGGTTTTGTTTGTTTGTTTGTTTTTTGTTTTTTTAAGACAGGGTCTGACTCTGTTGCCTGAGCTAGAGTGCAGTGTTGACAACATAGCTTACTACAACCTCAAAATCTTGGGCTCAAGCCATCCTCTAGCCTCAGCCTCCAGAGTAGCTGGGACAACAGGCCACATGTGCCAACATGCCCAGCTAATTTTTCTATTTTTATATACTCGGGTTCTCACTCTTGCTCAGGCTGGTCTCAAACTCCTGACCTCAAGCGATCTTCCTGCCTCAGCCTCCCTGAGTGCTAGAATTAGAGGCATGAGCCACCACACCTGGCCTCCAAGTCCTGTTTTCTTTACCACATAGCCACAAATAATTTACAATAATATCCAAAGCCCCAAAGCTATTCCTGACAACATAGATGAATCATTTTGTGTTATTGACACTTGACTAGTTTATACTTTTCATGGGGATCATCTTAGTACATCTGGGCTGCTATAACAAAATATCTTAGACCAGGTAATTTATAAACAACAGAAATGTATTTCTCACAGTTCTGGAGGCTGGAAGTCTAAGATCAAGGCACCAGCAGATTTGGTGTCTGGTGAGGACCTGTTCCTCATAGATGGTGACTTCTGTGCCCTCACATGGCCAATGAGCAAGGCAGCCCCCTTCAATCTCTTTCATAAGGGCACTAATCCCATTATGAGGACATGGCCCTCGTGACTGAATTACTTCCCAACAGGCCCCACCTTTTAATACTATCACATTGGGTATTAGGTTCCAACATATAAATTAGGTTCCAACACTAACATTCAGAGCATAGCAGAGATATTCCATAGCATAAAGGGAAGTAATGCATAAAAATATACTAGTTATTTGAACAATGGTTCTGTTGTAATGAGAGTTTTAAGCTAATACCACTGTGGAAAATAATTATTATTAACACCCACATATCTTTGACTCAGCCTTAACTAAAATTAAAGTTAAAATCAGGGCCACTTTTTTTTTTTCCAAGCAGAAGCCCTGGAAATCGCTTGTAGGGCTAGCTTTGAAAAAACACCATTACAAATGATTTCACAAATACAATGCACTGGGTTAGCAATTTAAGTTTGTTTAAAAAGACAAAAAGTTAAGGGATATTTACACATTTACTACAGAATTTAAGTTGACTGTACTTATTCTCTATTTTATCACCATAAAGTTGAGTTTCCCAGTTCTCTACCTAAAAACCCAAGGAGAACTTTTTGTAATACTGAAAGTTCGTTGTAATAGGTCCAAAGTCTCCTCCCTTAACACTTTGCAACTGAAAGTTTATCACAAGAAACTAGATTATTGCAAAGTTTGTTGTAAAAGATCTTCCTTAGCTAAAGGCAGAAACCATGTTTGCCACAAGAAGTTGATTTGACGCATTAATTCTCTGATGACTATTCTATTAGGGCCTTGCTAATACAGTACTCTTCAACTAGTATAAAAAGATGGTAGGAGAGCTGATGGATAGAGCTGCTGATATTCATACTACATTTTTTCAAGTAAAATAGAAAATAGCCAATTAAGTTGAGAACACAAGGTAGGCTCTCTATTTTCCATGACAACACCAATAAAAAAGAAAAATATCTGAGGCAGCCAATCACCCACCATCAGGGACAGACTGGGGGACTCCCCTGCCCAAATTCCTATGACCACTGGAGATCCCTCCAGCTAATGCCACACATCGGTAGCCCTGGCCCACTCCTGATCATCAGCCCCCAAGATCCAAACACCTCCCACCACGCCCCACCTCCGACACTGAGGATCAAATTTCAACCTGAGACTTGGTGGGTCAAACAAACCATATCCAAACCACAGCACCCTCTGAGGCTACACTGCCATTCTCTCTATTCTATTTACATTAGCCACTTCTTTTTCCTCTACACATTTGGCCACTCCGTGTTTCTTCATTTTAATTACAATGACAGAATAAAATGAGTGTCTCTTGGTTCCAATTCCCGACTGGAAAGAATCTGACTGGCTCCGTTTGGGTCAGTTATTACCCTACATTCTAATCACCTGTAGAGAAGGGGTGGAGGAATCACAGGACATAAACAGGGCTGGGATGTGTCCACCCATGTGGACATAGAGGCATTTCTCAGAGAAAAAGGAACTATTACGATGTTGGCAGAATCCAAAAAAACATCTCCATACACTGGTTCTTACCTGTTGTCCGTACCAAAGGAGCAGATAAGCCTGCACAGAAATTCATACATCATTACCAAGGAAAAGAAAAAGATGACAGGATCAACTTTAAGATAGGGCCTCTATAGCAAGGGCACTAGAGAACAGATTGAGGTAGAGTATGCAAAGGTTATTCTTGAAAACTTAAATCTGCCTGCTTGTCATATGTTAATAATTGTTTTCAGTCCATGCATTTACATAATCCCCCCATACACACACCTATTCTCCCAAACCCTTCTCAGGCTTCATGGTCTCTGTTTACATTAGCTTCATTCTTCTTTTAGATCTTCAAAGAGATCAATGCCATGAGACAAGAGTGATAAACCCACTCAGTCTACAACTGAAGCACATGAGACTACAGAAGGCAGGTAAGTTTGCCCACCCCAGCCCCACAGTCAGTGACACCATTCGTATAGGGTTCTGACTTCTAATCCTGAGATCTACATCCATTATAACACTGCTTCACTTCATCCTAGAAAGATATCATAGGCGTGGGGAGGGAGAGCAGTTTATGCCATGTTCAAAGGTTCACTAATACTATGCTCAATCTCAAGTATTAATAAAATCAAATTGTGCACAATCTCAGAAATAGATAGGTAAATGCTAAACCAGAAATAATTACTATTCTGAGATCCAAGGCAAAATGAGGAGGTATTGTAATGAACAGAGAAAAACAAAAAAAAAAGTCAAGAAACTCAAGTTTTAGTCATGTCTATTTCATTTAATCTCATCTTATCTCTTCAATGGAGAATAAATTATTTGCTTCCAACTTCTTTGGGCTGATGATCAAAGAAAATAATGCAAATGCCTCAAAAAGCTACATGCACACCAGGCCTGAGCATTATTTTTCCATCATGTTACAAACAAATCCAGGACTAATACCGGCTCAAAGACTTATTTACCATTGTTGCTTTCCAAGTATGACCCTGCCTTTAAGCACCTCTCTGTTTTTCAAATTATATATTTCTCCAGATGCATGTTCCCACTTTTCAAGGCTGATCTCATTTGTTCATTTCCTGCCCATATTTCTAATCTCTCTAGGTTGCTCTGTACTATGTCTCTTCCTCACTAGTGTCTATAACACCATCCTATTTACCCTCATCTGCAGATATAATTACCATAATAGGTTTATGGCCTCTTTCCAAGCCATCAATAATAGTGCAAAATGAAATGCAACTGAAGCTGATCTCTGCAGCATCCTCCTGGAACTTGCAGCATGCCATTTTTCATTCTTGTTGGGTTTTTCAGCCAGTTTTGAGGTCATTTCTTATGGTTCAGAGAAGCTCCCAAACCAAACCCAAAACTTTTCTTTTTTAAAAAATCATATGGATACCAGTCCTTGTTTCCCCTGCTCATAGTAAAATAAATAAAATAAAGTAAAATAAAATCACTTATAGCATGCCAAGACATGAAGCAGGCAGGCTACTTAAGGTCCTGAGAATAAACTGGGAGTTCCTATCCAAAGATCTCTCATCACGTCAGTATGAGTGCTCATTGTGATTCTGTCTCTGCGTTGATCCGGAAATCAGGAAAACCTAAGTTTTCCAAGTGGAATTCCAAATCCTTGTGTCTCTCTCCAGTGAAGACCTGCGGCCAAGTTCCTCTATAAACCTGAGGAATAAGACACATAATCTTTGAGGCTCGATATAAGGGACACAACTTTTCTTTGTTGTTTTTCTCATTAAATTGACTGATATTAAAGTCCCTTCTTTGTTTCCATTACAACATTTGGCAATTTTTAAAGAGAAAGAGTTTGAAGAAGAAAGAGAAAGAACACAAAGACTAATCCATGGGTGAATAAACTTGAGAAACATATTATTGCAAACAATTTTCTTTTATTTTTCTTAGTTTGAAATTAGTTTTTGGTTTTTAGGAGGGCAGGCTTTGTTTTGGCTTTTGATTGGGCTCAGCATGAGATACCTTGTCTTGTTCCAATCTCTAGAATGTCTTTCTTCCCTTCTTCGTGAACACGTCTGGTAATGGACTTTCCCACCAATGGATTTGCCTTTTGCAGTTAAATTGTGATTCAACTTCTAAACAGTTGGAAATTCAGGTTAAATAAAACCTTGGGGCCCTTTCTGAACTGCTATGTGGATCTCCAAATTTCTTTTTAAAACATATTTTAAATACAACAACATTAGAAATGCTAAATTTTAGTTGCTCAATAAGGAGAAAAGGAAAGCTGCAAGTTATCTTAATACCCTAAGTTAATTGCAGTATTGGAAGAAAAGTCTCATTTTTATCGATTCCTTTCATATTTTATAAAGGAAAAACATGAACTTCGGACACAGAAAGACCTGGCTTTCTATCCTGGCTACATCAAATACTGCCTTTATGAAACTGGGAAATTTTCTTAATCTTTTTGAGCTTTTTCCTCTTTTGTAAAATACAGAAAAATAATACTACCATCAGGTAGCATTGTTTGGATTAAGTGTACAAAATGGTGGCTAGTAAGCACAGTGTTTGGTGCATAGTAGGGAATCAGTAAATGTCATCTGCTTCCCTTGTCCTCCATATACATAATGGCAAAATCTGTCACCTTTATTAATACACATGGCTGACTTTCTCATAACACTATTACCAGGCAATTATGAACTGCTAAGAGGAAAATGTCTTTTCATGAATTTAATAATAATGATAATGATACGATGCAGGCAGCATTTTAAGTGATTTTTATATGCATTATTTCATTTAATTCTCACAAAGGAAGGTACTTTTACTATTCCCATCTACAGAAAAGGATTTGGAAGTTGACAACAGTTAAATGACAAGCTCATCAGTGGATGGGTCAGGATTTGAATTCAAGCAGTCTGGTGTCAGAACCTCAACCTTGCTAGCCACTCTATGCTATCTTCTATTTGTGAATTGGAGGTAGTGATCATATGGGGACTATATACAGTGATATATATAAAGCACTGTACATAATATCTGCCACATGGCAAATTCTTAATAAATTAGAAATTCAGTGAACAAATAAGATTTTTTGTAATACAATTAAATTATCTCTTATAATATCTTTTAATTTTTTAGCATCTTTATTGAGATATAACATATATAATAAAATTCACCCATTTAAAGTGTCCAATTCAATGCTCTTTTAAAAATATAGTCATAGAGTTCTACAACCATCACCATCGAAATGTAGAACATTTTCATCCCTCAAAAATTCCTTTATTAGGGGAAGGGGGAGGCAACTAAAAAAAAGAAAAAAATCCTTTATTTTTTAAAATCTAGATTTTCATAGATTAGGTTTTCTTAAAGGAAAGTATGTATGAAAAATCACACTTCTCTCATACATCGCTGCTTGAAACGTACAATAGTACTGCCCCTTCAGAAAATAATTCGGCAGTTTCCCATAAGAGTAAACATACACTAACCGGACAACCTACCAGTTTCACTCTTGGGCATTTATTCCCGAGGAATGAAAATTTACATTTCCACAGAAACCTGTATGAGAATATTCATAACAGAACTATGCATGAATAGCTAAAAACTGGCAACAGCTCAAATGTCCTTACATAGGTGAATGGATAAATAAAGTGTGGTACGCCCACACAACACAATGCTACTCAGCAGTAAGGAAGGACGTACTAATGATTCATGAATCACTTGGATGGATCTTCAGACTATTTTGCTTAATGAACAAAAACAATTTCAAAAAGTTACATACTGTGTGATTCCATTTATATAACATCCTCAAAATAATAAAACAATAGCAATGGAAAACAGATTACTGCTTGCTAGGGAAGAGGGACAGGTAGGTGTGACATAGTATGATGGTGTTCCTTGCATGTAATTCTGTAGTTTGATTGTACAGACCAAACATCCTTAATATGGAAATCTGAAATCCAAAATGCTGCAAAACCAGACACATTTTGAATGCTGCCATGACACCGCAAGTGGGACATTCCACACCTGATCCCATGTGATGGACTGTAGGCAAACATCAGTGAAAACTGTTTCATGCACAAAATTATTAAAAATATTATATAAAATTATGTTCAGGATATGTACAGGTATATATAAAACATAAATGAATTTCATGTTTAGACTTAGGTCCCATGCCTAAGATATCTAATTTTATATATATATATATATATATATATATATATATATACACACACATATGTAAATATTTCAAAGTCTGAAAAATATGAAATCCCAAACACTTCTGGTCATAAGCATTTTTTATAAGGGATACTCAACCTGTAGTGGTAGTTATACAAATCTATACATGGGATAAAATTACATAGAACTGTTTGAAACCAGCCTGAGCAAGAGCAAGACCTCGTCTCTACTATAAATAGAAAGAAATTAATGGGACAACTAAAAATATATAGAAAAAATTAGCCGGGCATGGTGGCACGTGCCTGTAGTCCCAGCTACTCGGGGGGCTGAGGCAGGAGGATCACCTGAGCCCAGGAGTTTGAGGTTGCTGTGAGCTAGGCTGACGCCACGGCACTCACTCTAGCCCGGGTAGCAGAGTGAGACTCTGTCTCAAAAAAAAAAAAAAAAAAAAAAAAAATTACATAGAACTATTCACACACAAACACACAGTCATACACAGTCACACATACAAATTCAGATAAAAATTGGTGAAATCTGAATAAGGCCCTGCTATCTAGTTAACAGTATTGTGCAGATGATGGTTTCCTAATTTTAACATTGTATTGGTGTTACATGAGATGTGACCATTGGCTAAAGCTGAATGAAATGGTCAAGGGACTCTATGAACCATTTTTGCAACTTCCTATGAGTCTACAATCATTTCAAAATAAAAAGTCAAAATAATAGCATTTCAAAAGCAGAACCAAGGCAAGTTTTGAAGAAGATACTCAGACCTGAAAGCTGGCATGTATATGATTTTTGAGACTGTTCTTAGAATTGAAACAATTTCATTATTGCTAAAGACCTGATATAAAGATCAAAATCCCAAAACAAGTTGCTCAAAATGGAAAATTATTCAAGGAATGGAAAGAACACCTTAAAAGAACAAATAAATGCAGAGCTTCAAAGCTTCAAAGTATAAATATAAATTACAGAATAAATAAAAGCTATCCTAGGAAAGAGGCAAAGATCAAAGTAATTAGAAACCATAGAAGTAATCTCATATAAAGGACTGCCTTAACATGTTGTCATAATGAGGCAAATGACTCAAACTCTTGAAAAGATTCTTAAAGGGGAAAATTATAGTGAAAAACTCCTGAAGCTAATTTATTTGGATTAATAGCATGATTGCACAGTAGTAAGATGTATATTTTTATATCCTCAAAAATGAATATATGATTATTATACTGTTTCTATAGATATTAACAGTAATAACAATGACAAGAAGTAAAATTATTAAGTACTACATGCCCAGGAACTTATCAAAGAAATGTTTTACATGTATCAACTTATTTAATTCTCATAACAACCTACTGAAATTGATACTATTATTATGGCCATTTTCACAAATGAGAAAACTGAGGTACAATGATTTTACATTACTCGACCCAGCTCATATAGCAAGTAAGTGGTGAAGCTAGAGCCGGAATGGATATATATGCAAATGGTCATAAACCCCAGTTTGAAATTCACAATTAAATAAAGGATGTGAATTAATCTATAATTTTAAAATGGAAAATTAACTCTAATACTAATCAGTTCCCTGGCCGCCTAGTTAAGAGAAAAAACAAACTGGTTTTATTTGAATTAACATAAAGTTTCAGTTGACCAGGATCTAATCAGAGAACAATTCTTTATGACTATAAAATAATTGATGTTCATAATGATGAGGAGAGCAATATGGTAGATTAGATAATATAGCCCTTGCAACATGAAATGTGCAAATGCACAGTTAGAGGCAGAAAGAGAAGAACTGAAAACAGAAGTAAGCAGGAAAGCTAACACTTTGTTTGGCTGAATCTGCCCATTTTGTTAACCACGGGTTTGGGTTTTAATGCTCCAGAAATGACAAGAGATGAGGCCCTTTGGTCCATACCAAAGGGGGAGGGATTGGAACAGAGATTTTTATACAAATGTTGGTCTCTCCATGAAAAAAGTAAGCTAGTAAAATCTTCTCATGCATATAGAATGATGACATGGACCTTATTTGCCCTGGCCCAGGTTCTTGATAGGGTATTGTTGGGGAAGTCTTCTCAGAATTTGTAACAATGAGAAGACCTTCACACAGATTTGGATTTTCTCGTAAGCCATCAGGAATTCCTAAAGTAAAATATTAACATTGGAATGGTCATGGCAAAGGATATCACCATGGTATCTGGCAAAGAGGGAAACCACTAGAAAGAGATGCCCAGGACCCAAGTTCATTAGATTCTTTCATAAAAAATCATCACTTAATGAGCTTCCAATTAAAAATTATATAATACTTAAGAAAAATAATCTACCCTGAGCAAAATGGAACAGACACAAAAGCACACTAAGTGCTCGGCATGCCAAAGCACCATATACTTTGGGGTGCTGTTCTCTGAGCCCCAACATCATCAAGCTTCTAGCAGAAGAAGTCAGAGTTAGAATCCCTGACATCTGACTCCAGAGCCAGAGATCACATTCTCAAGAATAAACTCATTATGTGGACCAAATTTTGAAAAACAAAACTACGTACAAGGGGAAGATTAATTAATTTCCACATGTGACTTGCACGGATTACTGAGAATTAAAATGAATAAAATATTTATAAACTAACCTTGTATTGGATATTGTTTGGTATTTCTTTGAAGATATCGGGGGCCTTTCAAAATCTGATATGGTTTGAGAATCATTATTCCTTTCTAGATAATCTTTCTTTCCTCTCTGCTTGCCTTTAATGTCTTTTCTTTGTCTTTACAGTTCTGCAATTTTAGTAAAAATTTAGGTGTTTTTATTTTTCCTTCTCTAAACTCAACACACTTTTTGAATCTGTGGATTCACATCTCTGACTTGTTTAATTTTTCCTATCTCCAGCCTGTACACATCAATGTCAGTTAGGACTTGCATTCATGTGTATATAACTGTGTCTGTAAGGGAGGCTGGAAACAAAACTAGGGTTACCTTAGGAAGAAAGAAGGAGACTATTGATTACTTGTTAGGAAAACACCGTGACATCTAAGAGGTGTGGTCTCAAGCAGATGGCGTCTTCAGAAAGAAGGAGGCAACCAAGAGAATCCAAGAAGACTCTCAGAGTTTGTGCCCCTACATCTACTCTGCAAGACCCTATGTAATTTGGCCTTGGGTGACCTCTCTGGCTTTGAGGGTTTAACATGCACCCTCACCATCTACAGGGTTTCAGGTTCCTGAGCATGCCATGCTTTCTCTGTTACAGATCCTCTGTCTGGACCCCCAACCCACGTACACACACACTCCACACACACACAAGCACATACACACATTTCCATTATTATATCATACACACATATTTTTCCAGGCTATCTCAGATATACATTGAGACCATGGGGGGCCTTCCCTGTCTGCCAACTCCTGGTTTGGTTCTCCATCTGCCTCTGTGACCTAGGGGTCCTTTGTCACACCTGCCTCTGTGACCTGGGGGTCCTGGCCCTACTGTAACACCTATCCCACTGTCCTGTAACATGTGTGACCAGCCTCCCTCTCCCTCACTCCTAAAACTGTTAGCACCTCGAAGGCAGGGACTTTCTTCCATTTTCACCAGATCAGGTTTGCATTTTGGTCATTTTTCTCCACCAAGTATTTGCACAGCATCTTGCTTCTAATAGATGATCAGTAAACTTTTGCGGAATATATAAATCAATAAATTCTACTCTGGGTAAATCAGGAATTTGTAAAAAAAAAAAAACCAGCATAGACAGGCAGTAATAATAGCTATTACTTACTGAGGGTTTGCAAAATATGAGGCATTCTGGGTTTAGTACATTACAGGGATTATCTTTTTTTATTTTTCCAACAACCTGTGATACACACATAATTACCATGAGGAAAGTGAGGCTCAGAGAAGCTATTTACTCAAGATCATAAAGCTAATAAAACATTAAGCAGGGATTTGAACCCTGGTCATGTCTACTCCACAATCTGAATCCTTAATTACCAGGCTATGCTGCTGAAACTGAAGTCTCAGGCCCTTTGGCTGGATATTCTGAGAGGGCACTGCAGCATGAACCTCCAGAGCACAGAACAGCTGTTTGAGAGCGTGAATCCTGCTCACTCAGTGAAGGACATTTTATCTTGTCTGAAGAGAGAGTGAAAAGACAGAAGTGGAAGGCAAGGGGCTTTATTTTGGAAAACAGAGGAAGCAAGATGACAAATGAAATAAACTGAGAATCCCACATCAGAGCAATCACAGATCCAATCTGAGACAGGCATTTTATCTAACACCGCTCTGACAGCCAGCTAATTAAATATCTCTGGGGAGAAAGTTGCCATCTTGACTCACGAGAGCAAGTGCTGAGTTCTGAAGCCTGCTCTCCACATGGAGTTCAGTGAGGCCAGCTTCCCAGATGGCCTGATAATCCCCGCAGCCAGCTTAACACCCAAGTCCCACTGGAAAAGAGGCAAGCAGCAGACGATACTGAAAGCAAGCTGAGCACAATTAGAATTATAAAGCCTCATATTTAGTGGGCACTTGCAATCAGTCTCAAGCAACTGAGTGGTTTTTCATTTAATCCTCCAAAAGAATCTAATGAGATGGATGTTATCCCCCTTTTACAAATATGGGACCAAAGGACAGCAATTGTACCTGTTATTGGCCTCCTGTTTCTCAGCTCTAAGCCCATCCATCTTTACATTCTCTAACTTCTATTCAGCTGGGACCCTGCAAACTGCATGACCCAGGATTCTCAACCAGCTAGCTTTCTATTAGGGTCTGCAAACAGAAGGCAGAAAATGGAGAATAGATGGGCAAGGGAAGAGAAACAGAATCTCTTTCCTGTTTCCTTGTTCCTGCCAGCATCACTCCTGTAGCTGCAGTTGTCCCCAACTCCAGCTTCTCTCGGCACCTCCACTCCCAGTTACGCTACACCCTCCCAGAAGTATCAGGAGTGGGTGGAGATCGTCCTCAGCACTGTTCCCAGTCTAAGCCCCATCCTGTAGGACAGCTCTCCGCTCTGTTTATTCACTCAGCCTTGGATGGTTGCTGCTTCCTCTAGTTATTATATTATCTCCGATCAACCTCTATGTTCCCTTTTGCTCTTTCAACTTCCAACATGCGTATAATCAATTCTTTATATTAAGTCCCTTCTCTCTGAAATACCTAGTAAGGTGTCTATTATTGTAACTGAACCTGTACTGATACAGAGATGTAAAATATCTTGTCCAGTGTCACCCAGCTAGTAAGCAGCATGGCCATTACTAAAGTTTTTGTTTTTTGTTTTGTGAGACAGGGTCTCACTCTGTTGCCCAGGCTAGAATGCAATGGCGTTGTTATCAGAGCTCACTGCAACCTCAAACTCCTGGGCTCAAGAGATCCTCCCGAGAAGCTGGGATTACAGGCATGCACCACCATGCCTGGCTAATTTTTAAACTTTATTCTTTGTAGAGACGGGGCCTTGCTATGGCCCAGACTGGTCTTGAACTCCTGGCCTCCTCCCATCTCAGCCTCCCAAAGTGCTAAGATTACAGGAGTGAGCCACTGTGCCCAGCTTCCACAGAAGTTTAAATGGGCAGCTTCATCAGCCATGGGGAACTAAGACTACTATCAATATGTATTTGTTGAAATGAACCAATTTCTTAAAGCTTACATCATAATTATGTTTTTATTAAAAATAAAACATGTATACATAATGCTTTGGAGTTTACAGGGAATTTCATAGTCATTATTCATATAATTCAGAGAGGAAATATAGGCAACAGTGTTACTTTTGGAATAAGATAGTCATTAGTTTAATCTCAGTTCTACCACATAATAGTCGTGTGATGTTTGGCAAGTTACTGAACCTTATTGAAACTTAGTTTTGTTATCTATGAAATATGGTTACTAGAACTATCTCTTCATAGGGCAGCTGTAATAATTTAATATAACATAATATAATGTGATATACTACAATATAATATATATACTATATCAAGAACTGTGTAGGGTCTGAGATTTTATGCTGTTTACAGTCTAACAAATTAGCCTGTTCCTATTTCATGGATGCTGGCAGAAGACAAGAGACTCCTGGGTGGGAGACAAATGACTTTATTACTCACAACAAAAGCATGAGCCAGAGTTTTACGGGGTTTTCATCAGTAGTTCAATGAAAGGGCCTCCTAAGTCTCACAGGAATGATGCAAAAGGCTTGCTACGGTTAAGATGTGCCCCCTATAAAGTTTGTGTTGGTAAATATAAGCCCCAGTGCAACAGGGTTGGGAGTTGGGATTAATGGGAGATGTTTAGATCATGAGGGCTTCACCCTTATGCATGGATTAATGCCAATTATAAAAGGGCTTGAGGCTGTGAGTTTGCTCTCTTAATCACTCCCACCTCTTTTGCCCTCTGCCTTCAGTCATGGGATGACACAGCACAAAGGCTCTTGTCTGAAGTCAGTACCATGCTCTTGGATTTCCCAGCCTCAAGAACTGTGAGCCAAATATTCTGTTCATTAAAAATTACCCAGTCTCAGGTATTCTCTTATAGCAGTACAAAACAAACTAAGTCAGGGTTTATCATGGATCCCTTGTCCACACAATGGATTGTGTTACAGGAAAATAACACTGATCTTGAGAGATTTGCCCACTTTTATAGTAAGCCTAAGTGAGACTACTCTTTGTCTGGGGGAAACATTACATCATCTCTCAAGATTGCTCACTGAAAACAACCACGAGAAATGATCCAAATGATGAGCAGTCAGGGCCTTGCATTTTTTGGTACAACTGGCAAGAACATGCAAGGATCCTTATAGCTCATAGTGGATTGCCTCTCCTAGCATTACTTACTAAGGACTTAGTAATTACATAGCAAATGGTAGCTATCACTATAATCTCATAAAACCCAATCATGAAAGAATACTTTCCCCAATTTATAGATGAGGAAACTGGCTCAAGAATGTGAAATGACTTGCTCAATGGTAATATCCTTTGGGGGAGTGGTGGATTGTGGTCATCAGAAAGGATGACCCCAAATCCCATGCCCATTCCTCCCCATCAAGATGCCTATTTGCAAGGATAGGTAGCACATACCATCAGCTCAGACTGGCTACATAATTTGTGGAGCTCAGTGCCCATATTTCTAGACCTCATGAACTTTAGTACCAGAAAGGCCCTAAATATATTCTATTCTAGTGGATTCCAAACTGTGTTCACCAGAGATCTTGTTTTCCACTGAGCTTTCTCAGAGGTTACCAACAGGTGGGGTTGGGTACATGAGGGAAGGCTGGAGAAGTTTCTATTCAAGAGGTTCCACTTTTACTGGGATTAAGCATAAAATTACTTCTGATTTTTTTAAAAAGGGATGGGGTACTCCTAGAAAATCTCATATTTAACTCAACTAAAATGGGGAAACTCAGGCCCAGAAAGGTGAAGAGATTTGACCAAATTTACACAGTGAGTGAAAAAACTGTCTCACCCTTACTCTGCTGGCTTTCAGGCAAGTGTCCTTTCCACCAGGCAAAGGGTGGCCTCAGGTAAGTGTAAGAGCTGTTATTATAATGAGAGGTACATTTAAAAGCAAACAGTAGCAAGCCACTAACAGGAAGCCATGCACTTTGAATTACCTGGCCGGACATGACAGCGACCTCCTGCTAGCTAATGCAACTTTGTTGTCTGAAGTGAGAAAGGCTTTGTGTGACTCCCTGCTACACCATGTAATAAGCTGGCTGATGTTCACTCATTCACTATTTCATTCAAATGTTTACTGAGGGTCTGTATATGCCAGGCACTGTGCTAACTCTCAAGTGTACAACTGTGGAAAAGACAGATATTGAATGAATCACTGACATTTTCTTATTCTTTCATTCACTCAAAAATATACATTGAGCATCTACTGTGAGTCAACCCTGTGTTAGATGCTAAGGGCATTGTTGGCAAAGGAATCCCAGGCTAGCAGGAGAGGTTAACAAATATTTATAATACAGAATAATAAGTACCAAATAGAGATGCATTCAGAAGCACACAGCTGCCCCTCACCCAGCTTTCAGGGCCCAGAGAAAGGTTCCTGGAAACACTTAAGAAGAAGCTGAGATCTCAGGGAGAAGGAGTAAGAATAGCCCAGTTACCTCATCTGTAAAATGGGAATAATATCTTTCCCTCAGGGATACCGTGAAAGTCCAATGAGCTATTCATGTGAAGGGGCCAGCCTAGCTCACAGGAGTGGCATTACATGGTACTTTCTGTCCCTATCTTCATAGACACAGGCGTTGACCACGATCTAATGTCTGTCTGTCTGTCTGTGGCTGATGACGTGTGAAATCAGGAGCCCACACAGGAAGAAATCTGTCTCCAGCCTCATTAGCACCAGGGTCCCAAGCAAGTAATCAGGCTCAGACACTGGCCTTGGAAAGGAGCCCTCACTGCTGGCCACTTCATTCGGGAATTTTTACCCTGCGGCAAAGATTGCACCAAACACAATTTTTTCTCCTAAAGTAGTTTCCTCCCCCACTCTCCTCCCCCTCACCCAGTGATTTATGTCTCATTGAGGGCCTTTCCCCTTCATAGTCCATCTGGCCTTCCTGCCTCAGCCTGCAGGGAGGGTGTAATCCTGTGTTTGCAGCTTTGCAGATGGTTTCTATGGAAATTATGACAATATTACAGCTATTGTGGAGCCACATCACTGCTGACTGAATGAGGAGACGGGACTTGAAAGGGGAAATTTGGAATGAAATATCAACAACCTGAGTCCTTAGAGACAATGACTGGTTTTCATGGAGTTCTTCCTATCAACAGTAACAAACAATAACAAACTGATATTGTTCTTGTATTAACAATATGAAGAAAGGCTATTTCTCAAATCCTCTGTGGAAACTACACAGTGTAAACTGAATCACACCCAAGCAAAGGCTCACTGTAATATTCAGAAATGAGAGCAAAGTAAAATTTTGGACAGGGGTTAGAAAATTGAGGCATATAACTTAAATAACTGATTGCTTCCAACCTCCGCCATTTCACACAAGACTTTTGCAAGGAATTGGGAAAAGAAATGCTTATTTAGGGAAAAGAAGTAGTCAGCATCCATTAATGGGTCCCAAATGTTGAAATGGTAAAGAAAGTAACCACAAAACTATATCTCTTGTTTCTTGCCAGCATACTTCCTTCCTTTTGCTGTGGGCAATATTTTTTATATTTTTATGTTTTCTTATGGCCAATGAGAGGTTGAATCTCTTTATTCAGCCACCTATGTTTTTAGGTTGATTTCAGCAGAAATCTCTTCTTTGGAAGAGAAATTGCACTGCTATTATTCAATTGCAAAAGTAATGCATGGCATTGTAAACAATGTGGAAAATGGGGCTAAAGAAAGAAGAAAAACACCAGTCACCTATAATCCCTCTTACTGATGCTAAGATTTTGTAAAACGTCCATTTAATTTTCTGATTGTGCTTAAGAGTATGGGTTTGGGGATTTAGAGAGAGAATTCTGGCTTTGTGAGTTCTTTGAGCTCATGCAGGTTTTTTTTGTTTTGTTTTGTTTTGTTTTTGAGACAGTCTTGCTCTGTCTCCTTGGGTAGAGTGCAATGGCATCATCATGGCTCACTGCAACCTCAAACTCCTGGACTCAAGTGATCTTCTTGACTCAGCCTCCTGAGCAGCTGGGACTATAGGCACACGCCACCACACCCGGCTCATTTTTCTATTTTCAGTAGAGACAGAGTCTCACTCTTGCTCAGGCTGGTGTCGAACTCCTGAGCTCAAGCAATCCTCCTGTCTCAGCCTCCCAGAAGGCTAGGATTACAGGCATGAGTCACTGCGCTGGGCCTTGTGCAGGTTATTTAATTTCTCTATACCTCAGGTTTGTTTACCCTTCAGAGGGATGCGGGACTAAATAAACCAGGAACACTTTCTCACAGCATTATTCTCCTACAGCATCGTTTTTAATGGCTCTGTGGTATTCTGTCATCCGAATATGTCATAATTTATTTACAACATCTTGTTACCAAGTATTTCAGATGTTTTATATGTTTACTATTAAAATGCACAGGGTGACTTTTTATGAGTAACTTCTAGTCCTTCTTTTTGTTTCCTATGTATTATTCAGCAGAGAAATTTAATTCTACTAATTTACACCAAATATACTGGGCACGGGTGTCTGGTGGACCTTGAAGCAGAGCAGACAGGAATGGGTGGCGGCCCTGCCCTGACGCAGCTGAGCTGGGGGTAGGATGGAAAGAGCGCTGCGCTCTCCCCAACCCCCTTCTTCTAATTGTGTAACTTGGGCAAGTGACCTAACCTTTCTTTCCTCATCTGGAAAAAGTATAATTGTAGAACCTCCTTCCAAGGGTTTTTGTAAACAGAAATTAATAAATGTAAAGTGCTTTAAAAAGTGTCTGACACAGCACCATCCACAATAGCCAAAAAGTGGAAACTACCCAATGTCCATCAGCTAATAAGTGGATAAACAAAATGTGATAGATCCATACAATGGAATATCCATCCAGTCTTAAAAAGGAATAAATCACCAACACATGCTACAACATGGATGAACCTTGGAAACATTATGCTAAGTGAAAGAAGCCAAATATAAAAAGGCAACTATAGTATGATTCCATTTATATGAAATATCTAGAATAGGTAAATCCGTAGAAATAGGATTAGTGGTTGCTAGATGCTAAAAGGAGGGAGGAATAGGAAGTGACTGCTTAATGGGTACAGCGTTTTCTTTTGGGGTGATGGAAAAGTTCTGAAACTAGATACTTGTGTGTGATGATTGTACAATATTGTAAATGCATTCAAAACCACTGAATTGTACTTTAAAATGATTAAAAAGGTAAATTTTATGTTTATGTGTATTTTACCACAATTTAAAAGAAACAGTGCCTGGCATATAATAAACACTCAATAATTTTTCATTTTTCATCCTTATTCCCCTCTCAAGGCCTTAGTTTCCCTATTTGTAAAGTTATAGGGCGAGAAAAAATGATCTTTGAAATTACTTCTAGCTCTGAGATTCTACAGTCTACTTGGACAATCTCTGCCGTGTGATTGATGATGGAGAGATCTTTCTGTGAGTATCAGTTTTCCTGCCTTCTCCTTCTCTGACCTGAACAAGGCCCAGTGTGCCCTTCAGAGAGCCCATTTTCGAAGTTGTCATCACTTCTTCAACAGAGTCCCTTCAAGTACCCAATAGATCTCTGACTGCTGTTGACTCTGAAAAGGGTCATGGTAGATGTGCAGTAAACACCTGTTGGGCCCATGAATGTATGAAAGAATAAATGAATAAAAGAGCAAATGGAGAGCCATTGACTGAATGCCTCTCCCTGGCTGAATTCCTGACTTGTATGCAAGCAACTCAGATTTCCTGAATGGTGAGCACACATCTCCTATAAGGTAATCAACTCACCCTCCTAAGTAAACCCTTCCCCTGAAATTCTTGACCATACTTTTATCGGACAAGGCATTATTTCCACCCCCAAACTCCGTATACCTAATCCGTTGAAATGTCTGAAGGACGAGTGAACCTAGCCATTCTCCCCATTCACTTAACAGTGCCACGTCTGATTGACAACTCCAGGAGGCCTTCTTTTCCACTATTCTCTCTCTTCTTTGCAGCTTTGGGCTGTTCGCTGCCTTTCCACTTCTCCTTTTTCTAGCCTCCAGCAAAGCTTTACTTTAAGCTTGACCTTCTTCCAAATCACTCCGACTTCCTGTATTTGTTTCTTTCCCACTGTCATTTCCAGATTATCCTCTTCAACCTCCCCCTTTCTCCTGTCTTCGTTCTTCAACAAGCCTTGCCTCCACTACATCAATTTACATTCTCTGAATATCTTGCATTGTTCTCCTCTTTAGTGTCAGAGAATGTATTTATTTTTAATTTCCTCCTCCAATCTCAGGCATCCTGAAAGACAAACAAGTGTGTCTGAGCCTCTGTTTTGCTTGGTTACTATGTCTACCTCAAATTTCTGAATCTTCTCATATTGAAAAGTTGCTATGATTCTGCCACTCACTCCTGCACATTTACAAACACACATACACCTGTGCCCCTTTTCTTGTATTCAAACAAATTGCCCCTGGGCCAAATCCAGCCCACTACTGTTTTTGTATACAAAGTTTTATTGGCACACAGCCGCAGCCATTCATTTACATATTGTCTACAGCTGCTTTTGCTATACAGAGTTGAGTAGTTGAACAGACACACCTCATAGTCTGCAAAGCCTGAATATTTCCTATCTGGTTCTTTAGGGAAAAAGTTTACAGACTTCTGTTCTAGATAACTGAGAGACATCTGACCCTTTATTTGCGATCTGTTAGTTGATGGCATGCATTGCCAGAGACAATGTCTTCATTTCAAACCCCTCACATTCATTTTGAACTTCCCATTCTCCGCCCTGTAGTCTTACTAAAAAGTTCCCTTACTTAGTGTACCACAGTCTGGCTTCCTGACTCTCCCTGCGTGGTATGTAAGAGAAAACTGTATCTGTGGATATAGTTTTCCCTCCCTACTAATTCTTTGAGATATCATCATTCAGTAACTATATTTTTTCCCCTTCTCATTTGATATCCATTTATCACACAACTTTCCATGTCATTGGTTTTATTTGTTTCTATCCAAGTGGCAGGATGTGAGAATATTACCCAGAGCAAAAAAGCTCCTTCCTAGCCAACTCCTAACCCAATATAAGCATTATATCTTTCCCCTTTAGACATAATCTAGCTTCTTGGAAACAAACCAAGTGGTTCTGCCCTCCATGAAGACCATCTAGAATCGTGATATGTGGGCTCCACGTTCATGGAGACCTAGATTTGAGCCCTATCTGTGCCACCATCCTTTGAATACTTTCTGCCCTTAGCGGGTGCCTTTAAATGAGGCTAACCCACCAGCAAGCCACAGCAGTCAATAAAAATTATCATTAGGCATTTGGGCATATCATGACAACGGTCTGAGTCCCTCTCCACTTCTTCCTTCCCTTGTTCTATCTCCTGGCCTCGTTCTAGTGCTTCATAGCTTTTCATGTTTTCTGCTATAGCTTCCGTGGTCACCTTTCGGACTTGGCCAAATTACGATTTCCTATTTTGATTCCATGAACCCCACACTCTCACTCTTCAGAAATGCCCTCGGGTAGATATTTAATTTTGGATCTTCTCTTAGTCAAGCCAGTTCTAGGTGCTGGTTCCCATTCAGTGTCCATGCATAGTTGCCCCCACAGAAGAGAACAGCACAGTGGCATATAGAAAGCAATTAGACAGTCCTTCAGCTTAAATCCTGACTTCGTCCATTTCTAGTTATATGATTATAGGAACCTGAGTAACCTCTCTGAGACTCAGTTTCTCTTCTAGATTATCTGGATGTTAATACTTACTTTGCAGAGTTGTCATGAGGATTAAAGATATCATTGTCTTGCATAAATAAGTACTCCATAAAAGTAATATTTCATTAGAACACACCTCCTGAAGCTCATATTTGTGTCCCAAACTCAGGGGAAAGTAAAATTCCAAGAGATTATTGAGAGAACTAATTTGGTAGAGAAAAATTCTATTCTTTTAGTTAGGTCTCCTTTTATAACTTCAGCTTTCTTTGTTTTCATGTTTTTACCTAAAGCTAAGATTTAAAATTCTTCCTTTTCCCACTCTTTTACTTTATCTCCACTTACCTTGCTCTTATGGCCCCTGAATCTCATCTACTGTTGAATAATTTGGCCCATGTAATGTTTCTTCCATCCCAGGCTGCACTATCTTCTTTCTTACAGAATTTATATAAAAGGCTCCCCTGGCTTTGAATACCTGGAGTCCTGTACCCAAAGTTTCAAGTAGGAAGTATCCACCCAAGCTCAGTGTTCCTGTAGCATGAAAATGACCACATTCAGCCATTTGTATGATTTTTCATTGATAAATGGTAATGAAATAAATATGTACAAAGATTTATCTAGAAAGTTTTACCACCTTCTTGCTTATAATAACAAAAGAAGAGACAGTAAATATGAAATCAAAACTGAAAATAAAAACATAAATGTCCAATTAAAAGGATTAGTAATTAAATATGTCACATATAATAGAGCACCATATAGCCGCTGTGAATTATGCTTTAGAAAATCTCTGATGCTCTGCAAAGACATCATAATAACTGAGGTTTAAAAAATAGTTTAGAGTTTCTGGTCTGACATGTAAGGAGCCTAGAAGTCATCACTCTGTCTTGACAACAAGTAAAAAGCTGAACCAACTGAAAAATCAATGACTCTTTTTAGATCCAGCAGACAAGTGAGATCAAAGAGCTAATTGCTTCCCCAGAAACTGGGTAGACAGACAGGCAGATACGGAGAATCACACACATCCAAACAGAAATCCATAAGCAGAAACTTCCACAGGAACCAGGTTGGGGTAGGAAAACCTGAACTGTAATTGATTCATTGCTTGAGGATGAGTATGGACAACTCTGAGAGTTAAACCTCCAGAGGCACCTAGTCATAGAGAGGCTCCCCACACTTTTGAAGGTTTTACCTCCAAGAGCTCTACCAGGTCCTCACAGTGAATACTGTACTCTGGAGAAAAATCCCCTTCTGCCTCTGGCAGGAGGAGGGGAAAGGAACCATTTTGAAATATACCAGAGCATCCTGTTCACATGAACAATAAGTGCCCTGTGGAGAAACTACTTTACCAGAGTCTAAGCTGCTGGGGTTTTATCAGAGGCTCGCCTACCTGGGGGACAAGAGAATACCCAACTCCATCTGGCTCTAGCCTTCCAGTGGGGAATGGGAAATACACAACTCCAGCACACTTCTGCCCTCCTGGCCCAGGTAAGGGTGGGGGACATACTGAGAAGCACTTGTGAAGTTTACAGTCCAGGGAAATAGACTCACCAAAAGACTCGGACCTAATCATAGGACTATAAAGCCCAGTACATTACTAAAGACCTATGTACTAGAGTCCCTCTTACTCAGTACATCATACTCACCTTTCAACAAAAAATTACAAGGCACACTAAGGCAAAAAACACCATGTGAAGAGGCTAAAGAAGCATCAGAACCAGAGTTAGATAAGGCAGGAATGTTCGAAATATCAGAACAGGAATTTAGAAACACCACAATTAATATGTTAAGGGTTTTAATAATAAGAAAAGTAGACAATATGCAAGAACAGATGAATAAGGTAAGCAGACACAGAAATTCTAAAAAAGAATCAAAAGGTAATGCTAGACATCAAAAAACACTGCAATAGAAATGAAAGGTGCTTTTGGTGGGTTCATTAGTAGAATAGACACAGCTAAGAGTGACTGAGCTTGAGGATATAACAATAGAAACTTTTTAAAACTGAAAAACAAGGAGAAAAGAAGACTGAAAAAAGACCAGAATGGAATATCCAAGAACTGCAGGACAATTAAAGATGTAAAATGCATAATGGAAATACTAAAAGAAAGAAAGAAAGTAACAGCAGCAATATTTGAAGCAATAATGACTGACAGATTCCCAAAAATTAATGTCAGACACTAAACCACAGATCCTGGAAGCTCAGAGAATAACAAGCAGGATCAATGTCAAAAAACAAAAACAAACCAAAAAACTACACCAGGGCATATCATATTCAAACTTCAGAAAATCTAAGATAAAGAAAAAAAATCTTAAAAGAAGCCAGAGGAAAAAAACACCTCACCTATAGAAGAGCAAACATTAGAAGTATATCCAACTTCTCAAAAACCAGAAGAGAGTGGAGTAAAATATTTAAATTATTGAGAGATAAAGAAACACCAAAGTAGAATTCTGACCCTGTGAAATCATCCTTCAAAAGTGAAGGAGATATAAAGGCTTTCTCATACAAACAAAAATTGAGAGACTTTGTTTCCAGTAGAGCAGTCTCACAAGAAATGTCTAGAGAAGTTCTCCTGAGAGAAGAAAAATGATACAGGTCAGAAACTTGGATCTACATAAGGAAAGAAAGAACATCAGAGAATACATAAGTAAGTGAAGGTGAAACAAAAACTTTATTTTTCTTATTCTTAATAAATCTAACAGGTAAGTTTATTCAAAATAATAATAGCAATAATGTAATTATGTATGCTTATGCAAATATATATGCTTATGTATAATTGAAATGAGTGAAAGTAAAGATACAAGAGATGGGAGGGATGAATTAGGAATATTGTATCATTATAAGGTACTTGCACTACCTATGAATTGGTATAGCACTGTCTGAAAGCAGACTTGGTTAGTTGTACATATACATTGAAAATTATGAGGTAGCCACTAAAAAGTTTCTAAAAAAGTATAATTGATATGCCTAGAGAGAAAAATAGAATCATATAAAATGCTTAATTAAAACCAGAAAAGGCAAGAAAACTGTGGAAGACAAAAATAGAAAGAACAAGGACAACAAATAGAATATGTTAATAAAAATGATAACTATTAACCCAACTACATCAATAATCACCTTACATGTCAATGATTCCAAATACACCAATTAGAAGACAGAAATTGTCAGAGTAGATCAAAAATCAAGAACCAACTATATGTTAACTACCAAAAAAAAACCCACTTCATATATAAAGACAGAGAGATTAAAAGTAAAGGGATGAAGAAAGATACACCATGCTAACCCTAATCAAAAGAAATTGTGAGTAACTATATTAATTTCAGACAGAGTAGACCTCAGAGCAAGAAAAGTTATCAGAAATAAAGAGGGACATTATTTAATGATAAAGGGGTTAATTCCTCAGAAGGCATAACAATCCTCAATGAGTATGTGCTTAACAACAAAGCATCAAAATGCATGTGGCAAAACCTAAAAGAACTATAAGGAGAAACAGATTGACCAACTATGATAGTTGAAGACTTTAACAGAAATGGACAGATACAACACACGGAAAATTAGTAAGGATATAGTTGAACTAAAGAACACTATCAATCCACTGGATATAACAGACATCTACACACTGCTTCATCCAACAATAGCAGATTACACATTTTTCTGAAGCATGGATGAAATAATCACCCAGATGGGCCACATTCTGGGCCATAAAACACATCTTAATATATTTAAAACAACAGAAATCAAACAATGTCTGCTCTCAGATCACAATGGAATTAAACTATAACTAGAAGTCAATAAAGGAGAGAAATATGAAAAATGCTCACATATTTAGAGAATAAACAATACGATTCTAAATAGCACTTGGGTCAAAGAAGAAATTGAAAAAAAAATTTTGAACCAAAGAAAAATGAAAATGCAGCTTATCAAAATTTGTGGGATACAGCTAAAGTGATGCTTAGAGGAAAATTTATTGTATTGAATGCACAGAAAAGAGGAAAGATCTAATATCCATAATCTAAACTTCCACTTTAGAAAACTAGAAAAATAAAAGCAAATTAAATTTAAAGTAAGCAAAAGAAAAGATTTTTTTCTTTTTAAATAATAAATTTCTAATAAAAATTAGAGCGGAAATCAATAAAATTGAAAACAGGAAATCAATAGAGAAAATCAACAAAACCAAAAACTGGTTGTTTGAAAAGATCGATAAAATTGATAAGCCAGGCTAATTAAGAAAACAAAAGAAAAGATGCAGATTACTAATATCAGAAATGAAAGAGGGACATCACTACAAATCTCATGGTTATTAAAAGAATACTAAAGGAATATTATGAACAACTCTATATCCCCAAATTTGATGAACTACATGAAGTGGACCAACTCCTTGAAAGGCACAATTTGCCAAAACTCACACTAGAAGAAATGGAAAATCTGAATAGGTAAGCCTATATCTATTAAAGAGACTGAATCGATAATTATCTTCCAAAACAGAAAACACCAGGCCCAGATGGATTTACTAGTGAATGCTACCAAATATTTAAGTAAGAAATTATACTAATTTTCTACAATCTCTTCCTGAGATAGAAGCAGAGGAAAATACTTCCTAACTCATTCTATGAGACCATTATTATTATCATACCCAAACCAGGCAAAAACATTACAAGAAAATCAAACTACAGATCAATATCTCTCATGAACAGAGAGGCAAAATTCCTCAACAAAATATAAGCAAATCAATTTCAACAATGTATACAAAAAGTTATACACCATGGCCAAGGGGGTTTATCCCAGATATGCGAGGCTGATTCAACATTTGAGATCCATCACATCATGTTACACCTAATATAATCCATCACATCAACAGGCTAAAGAAGAAAAATCACAGGATCGTATCAATAGATGCAGAAAAAGCATCTGGCAAAATCCAACATCCATTAGTGATAAAAACTCAGAAAACTAGGTATAGAGGGGAACGTCCTCAACTTGATAAATAATGTGTACAAAAATCCTACAGCTAACATCATACTTAATGGTAAGAAACTCAAAGCTTTCCCACTAAGATCAGGAACAAGGCAAAGATACACCCTCTCACCACCACTTTTCTTCATCATGCTGGAAGTCCTAGCTAATGAAATTAAACAAGGAAAGGAAATAAAAGTCATACATACTGGGAGGGAAGAAACAAACTTTCTCTGAAGATGACCTGATCAAATATGCAGAAAATCCAAAAGAGCTGGGTGCAGTGACTCACACCTGTAATCCCAGCACTTTGGGAAGCTGAGGTGGGAAGATCACTTGAGGCCAGGAATTTGAGCTTAGCCTGAACAAGAGTGAGACCTGTCTCTACAAAAAATAGAAAAATTAGCCAGGCATGGTGGCATGCGCCTGTAGTCCCCACTACTTGGGCGGCTGAGGCAAGAGGATCTCTCAAGCCCAGGAGTTTGAAGTTGCAGTGACTAATGATGAGACCACTGCACTCTAGCCTGGGTGACAGAGCAAGACCCTGTCTCTAAACAAACAAACAAACAAACAAATGAAAATCCAAAAGAATTGACCTAACAAAAAAAGCCCTCCTGGAAATAATAAGCAATTATAGCAAAATTGCAGGATATAAGATTAGCACACAAAAGTCAATTGCTTTCCTATATACTAGCATTGAACAAGTTGAATTTGAAATTAAAATGTATAGCTATTTACATTAGCACCCCGAAAATGAAATACTTAGGTATAAATCTAACAAAATAGGTGCAAGATCCACATGGAGAAAGCTAGAAATCTCTGATGAAAGATATCAAAGAACTACATAAATGGAGAAATATTCCATGCTTATGAATAGGAATGTTCAATATTGTCAAGACTTCAGTTCTTCCCAACGCTGACGCAAGCAAATGCTGACAAAAATGTGGAGAAACAGGAACTCTCC
>CAUYRT010010406.1:0-89308 GCA_963574885.1 Lepilemur ruficaudatus
TGTAAAAATTATTACATTATAAGTTTGCTGTGTGTGTTAAATAAAATTTTTTTTTTTTTGTTTTTGGCAATTGCCAATTTGTCATTTTAATTTTAAATAAATTTAATTTTCTTGTTTTGAAAAAAAAAAAAAAAAAAAAAAAGAAAATGTATTATATTCCAGGGACTTTGGGTGGCATTTTGAATGCATGAATTTATTAAATTTTTGTATAAATCATAATGATTCTCTAGTTATAGAGCGAAAAACTGAAGCTTCGGGAAGCTAGGTAATTTATCCAAGATTACTCTAAGTGGTTGAGCCACTTGGTTCCAAACCGGAAGATTCAAAGCCTGTGAATTTAAATGGTCTTCCTTGTGGCTTTGTTTCCCATATAGAGAAATGAATGATGACAGAGGACTGTAGCTTTGCCTAATTCAAGAAAACAGTGAAGAAGAAATATCATCCAGACAGCTGTGAAACCAGATTCCCTTAGTGTATGAATCCTGAAAGGACTTCCCCAATTCTGATTGAAGTTGATTTGAGCACAAAAAATTCCAAGCCATGAATCTCTATATAATATTCAACTTTGTTTGTTTCTAAAACATCTATTCAATATTTATGTCCCATATGTTTTCCCTCTTGTATCTCAAATCTGTCATATTCTTTTTATTACCATTTCACCAGTGTTCTCTTTGGGAATAAGTGACTCATAGCTAGATATTTGAATAGCAACAATCTTTTCAATAACTATATACTTCTTTCATTGATAAGAAAAGTATTAGACATTATAATAATGACTTAATATTTGTCCCCCAAATAGAATACTCTTTATCATTTAGAGAAGATAAAACATGCTTATTGAAAATTCAATAGATTATCTCCACTTATCAAAATAATAGAGAAGATGAAAACAGAAAGAATGTATTTTATATATCAAAAAATTTTAAAATAAATAAAAAGGAGCAATCCAAATTTGAAAGCATAAAAACAAAATATAGCAAATAATTTAGTTAAATCAAGTAATGTAAATGGTCACTTTTCATTACAACTTAAATATACCATTGTAGGCCATATTATTATTATTTACCATTATTTCTATGTAGTCTTGTGAGAAAATTATACTCCCTGCCTTACTGACCTCAAGATTGGTCATGTGACTTGTTTTGCCATTGAAATATAAGCAAAAAGTCATACATGAAGCAGAACATTTAAGAGTCAGCACATAGTTGGCTATGGTTTCTTTTCTTTCTTCCACTAAGAAGGGAAAAATTCTTGAAGAAAGACTGATATGCATCCTGGATGAAGGTGATATGGTCAGAACCAAGTGGCCCATTATGGACCTGTGACCATGAACCACTTAGATTCTTGGATTTTTAGTGACACACAGTTTATCTTATCCAGAATGTTAGAATACTATCTAGAGAACGTTTTTAAATCCATATTTATAGAATACTATCTAAAGAATATTCCATAGAGGATTTTAAGAATCATATTTAATCCCCTTTTGAGCCATTCACATGCTCCAGCTATTATATGCTCAGCTCTGTTATTAGGATATGGATTCAGCAGTGAAAAAAATTAAAACCATTCTCCTCATGAAACTACATTCTAGTGGAAGGAGAAAAGCAAATGAAATATTAAATTTTATAGAATGTTAGAAAGTGATATATATTATGGAGAGAAATAAGGCAAAAATAACTGATGGAGAGTTCAGCAGTATGGAGTGTTATGGTTACTTTGGGTATCAATTTGACTGGATTAAAGGATATCCAGATAGCTGGTAATGCATTAATCATTCTCAGTACTTTAGCAGGCACTGAATCCATCCCTCTTCTGCTGAAAGGGAACCCCAGGTGGTTTAGCATTTGAAATGAATGATCAGGCTGCTCCAGGTGTGTCTGTGAAGGTGTTTCTGGAGGAGACTGGCCTGTGATTCAGTGGAATGAATGGTGAAGATCTGCCCTCAATGTGAGTGGGTTCCATCCAATTGGCTGGGTGCTTGGATGGAAGAAAGGTCTCAAGGAAGGAAAAATTCTCATCCTCTCTCTCCTAGAACAAGGACACTTTCTTCTCTTGCTCTTGGATGTCAGAACTCCAGGTTCTTTGGCCCATGGACTCTGTGATTCACACCAGTGCCCCTCACCCAAGCTTTTAGGCCTCAGACTTAGAGGTCCCTATTGGCCTCCTTGATTGTGAGGCTTTTGGACTTGTACTGAGCCATGCTATCAGCTTTTCTGGTTTTCCAGATTTACAGATAGCCTGTATCACTGGACTTCTCAGCCTCCATAATCAAGTGAGCCAATTCCCCCAATAAATGTCTTTTAAATATATATAAATATTATATATATTATATTGGTTCTGTCTCTCAGGAGAATCCTGTCTAAAATGGGAGGGGATTAAACTTTTTAAATAAAGTACTCAAGGAAGATATCATTGAGAAGGAAACCGTTTAACAAAAGCTTAAATAAGGTGAAGGGGAAAGACTTGAGAGTATCTTGGAGAGGAGAATTCTAGGCAGGGAGAACAGCCTGGAATAAGATCCTGAGCTAAGAACATATTCACAGGAAGGAAAACAATGGGGCCGGACCAGAGTAAGAGGAGTCAAAGCAGGAGATGATGCCAGAGAAGCAATGTTATTCAGATGATGTGAAGCTTTCTGATTTGGGCTTTTATACTGAGGGAAATTGGCTGCCACTGATGTTTGAACAAAAGCACAGTGAGATGTGACCAACATTGGCTGTTGTATTGTCAATTTGCTGAGAAGGTAGAATCCAGTTGACCTTTTGGGAGAACAGATGATGGTGAACTCAACAGGGAAGTAGCAATAATCTTTCATTGCATTCTGGATATAATGTGAATATAGAGCCAATTGGATGTGATGACTACTTAGGAACAGAATGTAATTAAAAGAAAGCATGAAGGATGAGTAAAATCTTTGCCTGAGTGACCAGAAGAATGGAACTGGTATTAACTTAGAAAAATCTACAGGAGTTGTGGATTTGGGGGGAAGGGTGAAAATCAGAAGTCCATAAAACTAATGGATATATTAAATTTGACATATCTATTAGACATCCAAATGAGTTTTATGCATGTCCTGGAGTGGATGGGAATTTATCAGGCTGCAGATAAAAATTTAGAAATCATATAGGTTGCATTTAAAGCCATTAAGGGGTGGACATTTCTAAGGAAATGAGAGTTAAGGTCTGATTTTATGCTGATTTGTATTGTAATTTTTGCTAAAGGAGTGATATAGGTTAGGGTTATAATCACAGTTTCAGAGGATTATAATCATGTTTCAGAATCCCTAGTTAGGATAGAAATGTTTATTAGAGGTCAGGCAAGGTGGCTCATGCCTATAATCGTAACACTCTGGGAGGCAAAGGCAGGAGGAGGATCACTTGAGATCAGGAGTTTGAGATCAGCCTAAGCAAGAGCAACACCCCATCTCTACCAAAAACAGAAAAATGTTAACTAGACTTGTTGGTAGTCCCAGCTACTCATTTACCTGGGTTATATTCTTCAACTCCCTAAATGAGAGAATGATAAAAATATTAAGGAGTGTCTTATACAGGGTTATGTTTATTCACTAAAAAATATATGATAAACATAATTAAGTAAAAAAGAGAGAGAATATATTACCATGCCATTTAAAATTAGAAAATAATTATAACCATATTTAAATTATTTTTAAAATTATTTTATTATTGTATTTCTGGACAAAGTATTTACTATTGATGATAAAGTTAAATTCCAAAAGTAATTCAAGAAAATCAGCAAGTGAGAAAATACTAAGAAAAATTTTAAAAGTAAAATAAATTGTCAATCAATTTACTCTAAATGGTTTTTATAGGGGAGAATCATAAAACTTCACTCTTATTTAGTCTTTATAGAAAAGATTCAAAATACCATCAGGTAGCAGATAAGCTATAGAAAATATAGAAAAATTAAAAATATATATGATTTTTCCAATCTATAAAAATAAGCCTTTCTCCTTCCAAAATAAAGACAAACACAAAAATATCCACGTACAGTCAGAAATAAACAGATCTGACAGCTGTCAGCTCATAGCTAGCATAGCAACTGTTAGGTGTTCCACTGAACATGAATAATTTCACAAATTCCAAATATCAGATGAGGTCACTCTGTAAGCCTGATGGAAAACAAACAAACAAACAAAATCTCTGTAGTCACTTCTGAGTACAAATGAAAAACACAGTGCAGGGAACAAAAACGGCCAAATGGCCCTTTCTAGGCCACTGTGAGTGATTACTACTGTTTAACACACTACAGTTTTGGCCTTGTTCTTTTTTCTTTCCAATGTCCTATAAAACAATGACTAATATACTGACCAAGATTGCTTTAAGGTTCCCCTCAGCTTGAGGGCAAGTTTAGACAAGTTTAGACAAGCTGCTTCCTCACTATAGGACCTTGACTTCTTTTTTTTTTTTTAATTTTCAGAGCATTTAATTTAGAAAATTTTCTACTGTGTAATCTGTTTCTGCCCTTTTGAGATGTAAATCTTCTCCCAGCCTCTTGCCAATGTTACAACCCAGGAATGTCTTTCTTAAGGACCTGGGAGCAATCCTTTTGAAATACAATCATCAAAAAAGATAGCACCCCTATCTCCCAGTCTCTGTGGGAGAACAGAAGCCTAATTTTTTTCAATAAGCACTAATTAGCAAACACAGATGGCCTAATTACCTTGACCAATCTCCTGCCTAATGTCCTCCAGTATTTTTAGACGAACACTTGAAAATCTTTTTTCCCTAGGATTTAAAAATTTTCCTTTTTGTTTCAGTGGAATTGAGTTTTATCTATAACCTTTATTGCAATAGTCTTAACCCCTACTGCAACAGTCTTGATAAAGTTTTCCATGAGTGTTTCACTGTGTTTTCTATAATTTTATTTTTTTGGACAATATCTACTAGTAAAATTACCACTGGTTCCTAACTGTACTCAATCCTAAAGTAAACCAGTTTCTTGAAACCTCCCAAAATCTTCTAACACAACCCCAAATCCTAAATGAATGCCTACTACTATCTTCTTACTAAGATTTCCACTATTGGCCATAATATCTGGTCTTTGTTAGACCACTGGTGTTTTTCTGCTAAACTTGACTGGAGAGCACTAACACGACTAATGTCACCTATAACATAAGGGACCAAATTCTAAATGTATTAAGAAAATATGAATCCAAAATTATCAAAAAATGCTGAATCACAAAAAACTATAGTTTTTGGAGGAATGAAAGGATAATTATTGACTAAACTGTCAAAATGTAATAGCAATGCAAACATTTACCTTCAGAGATTTTCAAATTTCTTTAAATCACTAAATAAATATAAAATTAAATAACACATTTGCACACACAGCATTGGGAATAAGGAAAAACAGTTCTATAATATTGCAAAGTGTGTTAAACCTTATTGTTGTAAGGCGATGCCTTTTAAGCTGAGACTTGAAAGGCCAGAAGAAATTAGACAAGGGAAGATCTCAGAGTTTAATGAAACTTAAGTGAAAGCTATATGTTTGGGCCATGAAGTTTAATGAGCGCAGGTTCAGGGAAGATGCCTCAATGACTTGACATGTGAATTCCATTAAATATTTAAAGATAAAATAATAACATTCCCTCACTACTTCTTTCAGAAAATAAAGAAGGGAGCACTTCCCATCTCACACAATGTAGCAAGTGCTACCCTTGTACCAAAGCCCGATATAGATGACACAAGAATCGATAGCTGAGCATCGATATTCTTCATGAACGTAACACATAAACATTAATATTATATTAGCAAACCGAATTCAGCATTACATAAAAAATAATTATATGTCAAGACCAAGTGGAATTTATCCAAGTAGTATAGACTGTTTTACACTCTGAGAATCAATAAATGTAATAACCACACTAATAGAAAAGGGTACAAAAACCAAACTGCATTATCATCTTGGTAAACATAGAAAAAGAATTTTGAGAAAAACATTCATATGTGATTTAAAAAAATCAAAAACTAGAAAAAAATTCCTTATTCTAATAAAAGCCATTTACACAAACTTCACAGATTACAGTGTATGTAATACTGAAAATCTGAATAATTTCTTTTTAGATTGAGAACAAGGCAAGAATGCCCGGTTTTACCAATTCTATTCAACGTTGTCCTAGAGACTCTACTTTGTACACTAAGGCATAAATAAATTAATTAATTAAATAAAAATTGTCTGTATTTACTGATGACAATATATGCAGAAAATATTATATCACAGAATTCAAAAAAGAACTATTAGAACTAATGAACAAGTTTAGTAAGATTGTAAGATTCAAAATCAGAATAAAAATAAATTATATTTCTATAGCCTAGTAACAAGAAAATCAAAAAAGAAATTGCAGAAAGCAATTCTATTCACAATAGCTTCAATAAGAAAAAAAAAGGGATAAATTTTAAAAAAGAATTGCAAGTCTCATGATAAGAACCACAACACATTGCTGAGAGAAGTTAAAGAACATTTTAAAAAATAGAGAAACTTTCCATACTCATGGATAGGAAGAAACAGTATTGTCAAGATGGCAATTGTCCTCAAATTTAGCTATTAATTTTTTGCCTTCCCTACAAATATCCAGCAGGCTCCTTTTTTAAATCTGCCCTTGGCTAGTATGTATATAGAAATCCAGTGCACCTAGAATAGCAAATAGCAATCTTGTAAAAGAAGAACAAAGCTGGAGAACTTATACTTCCTGATTATACTGCCTGATTTCAAAACTTACTACATAGGAAAAAACACAGGATTTTTAGACTTAGGAAGAAACAACCTTCTATCTTTCCAGCTTACATACACAATTGCTTCAATGGCAGAAAATGTTAGAATTCAACCATCCAATACAGAATTGGTTGCTCTAATTTCTCCTTCAGTAACATAACCCTCCTATCTTCATTCCTTCAGCAAAGTTTCTAAGGTCCATTACTTTAACTATTATCTTGCCAACACCTTCAAATCTATTTACTATTTTTATTTGTCTTTCTTGTAAGGCAACATACCAATCCTGAATAAATCCAGATATCTGACTTCTTCATACCTGTTAATAGATACCAGAATGTTCGATATCAAACTGTAGAGATAATCTCTATAATAATTTGTGTAACTCCATCTGTTTTTGTCACTTATCTTTCTTTGTTTCCCTAGTAGATTTTTTTCTAATATTACACAGAGTCTCAAATGGTTTTCCTATCTTCATCCTCTGATTTCATGATGAAACTGTCAAAGAAAAAATACACCAGAGAGTGTTAAACAGGCAAGGAAAAATTTATTTAAGTATGTTGAAATATGGAAGAAAGATTGAACTTAACAAAAGGCAGGATGGTCCTTAAGCACTGAGATGAGCTAGAGGAAACAATGAAAGCTATTAGGCAGGCAGTTGGTAACTGCGTCTGCTAATTGATGCTTGTTGAAGTTAGGCTCCTACCTTTTCAGGAGACTGAGCGATTAGGGCACTGCCTTGCCTTGATGATTCCATTTAAAAGGGGTGACTCCCAAGTTCTTGAGAAAAACATTCCCAGGACATAAAACTGACTAGAGGCTTGAAGAAGTTTGTATCACAAAGAGCAGAGAAAGGATTTACAATGCAACGTTTTCTCATGCAAATGATCCAAGAGCACGGAGGTCTGGAGCCTGGCTTCAGGAAAAGACCTGCCTAAAGCTCGGTCAAGCTGAGGAGAAATCTAAAGCCTTCTTGGACATAACCCTCACTCTCAGCTAATGATTCTACCTCACGCCAGTCTTTCATCATACCTATCTATGAGTTAACCTATCTTCACAGAAAAATGTTTTTCCTCATCTTGCCTCCCTCTGTCCAATCTAAGCCCTTTTCTCTGTGCCTTATTTTTCAGTCCCTTGGTTTTCTTAGTAAAATCCATTATTTCCCTTATCATCCCTTGCATTTTCAACCATTTAACTCTCTTCTTGCTCCTTCTTATTAGCATCAAATCTTTTCCGGAATACTAGCAACGAACACAGTAGCCCCTTGGCTCCAAATCCCTTCTGTCCTACCATTCTGTTATTCAACTTCTCTTCAGAGCCAATTTTATTGAAAGATTTTGTAAAATCACAGTCCTCTAGTCCTCATTTCCTACTCCTATACCCAATAATTTGTCTCTGTATCACTCATATAAACTTTATTAAATAACAAAAAGAATGCAAAAAAGCAATGGCTCTTTTGTATTCCCTATTATATTAATATTAATGTTTCATATTTCAATAGCATTTTGAGGTACTGAATACACTGTTTTGATATTTACTTAACTACCATAGTGCTATAATTTCCTCCTTTTACACTTAAGGTTCAGGCACTTTTTTTCCCACAAAATATTTCACTCTGACTGTTTCCTAAATGATGATGTTATAAGAACCATGTCCTTAACCCTCTTCTCATTTATATACTCTCTCTAGCATTTTGAACCCATATCTGTTACCATCTATGGGCTAATAACATCTGTGTATTTCCTGCTGTATCTCTCTCTTGAGTTTCAGACTATACATAAAACTTATCTCACTATGGATATATGCTACAAAACTGAACCATTCCAAACTGAACTCATAATTTTTGCCCGCCCACTCCCAAAGTTGACCTCCCATTTCTCTCCATTGTTTACAAGAAGGCACTATTTATCTAACAGAGATCTGGGAGTCACCTTTGACTCCTTTCTCTTTCACTCATTTCGACTCAAATACCAAGTATGTAGTTACTGAATGCTCTGCTCTCTTAAAAATGTTAATTTTGTTCTATTTTGATGGTTACTTTTCCACTTCAGGTCCATCTAGATTGTTGTAATAGCTTGTCAGGATACAAGTTTGGCCTCTTCTGAGAAATTCTCTACCTATCATTTTAATGTGTAAATCTGGCTATTTTATTTATTTACTTTAAAACTTTTGATACAATGGTCCTTGCTTCAAACACTTTATGAAAATAATTAAGCGCTTTTAATCCTACTTACCACTTCAGGTAAATTCTCCATAATTGACAACGCATCTTGTTCTATATTTGTATCTAACTTAATTACCATTTAGTTCTTTGGACATTCAATGGTCTCATGTCTCCAAGTTTTGATATTTCTTTATCTTCTGCCTGAAACATACCTTCCATTCCCTACCTTAACACAACCTCTCTCTCACTGAGTGTATTAGTTAGCTGTGCTTCAATAACAGACAACTCCAAATTTTCAACAAAAAGCATCTTTTTCCTTCACTCATTTTACATGCTGATATTATGGGTCAGCTACTATAACTTTACTAAAGAGTAAAGCCACTTTATATTTATTATTTTTTTCTAAACTTGACTAAAAGATCTTCCTTTACAGTCATCTTGTCTTTCTTGGGTTTACTGTCATTTTTGTCTGTACACTGAAGAGTATGTTGAAATCAGTATGAAATATTGAACTCAAAGGACATGTTAATATTCAGACAAACTTTGATGTTATAATTTATATTTAATATATAATACACATTTAAATAAAGTATACATTTACATTTATGATTTTTTGTATTACATGTTATGATTTTCTCTAAGGAAAAGTTAGAAAAATTGAGGGTAGATCAACATATAAAAATCATTATCTATTTTTGTGGAATTGACGGCAATACCTCTCATAACTTTTAAAACGTTATGATTAAGTATATTTCTTTCTAATAAGGTCAAAAAAAATCCAGAACACCTAAAATAAAGACTTGATTAAGTATGTTCTAAATTACTTCTTTTTATTATTATTTTACTGCATTCCCAAGGACATAGTGTAAAGTCAATTGATGTAAAAAAAATTGAGTGATCAATACCATCACAACCCAAATTACTTTGAATCATTTGCTCATCTCTAACTATTATGAGCAACTTGAGTTGACATTTTCTATATCAATTAACATTATACTGAATATACTTCAATTTAATTTCCTTTTAAATACCTTTTTTATGTGCTACATGGAACAAGGTCTTGTGATGTAGCCTTCATTTCCAATTTATATGCTTCAGTTGAAAGATAATTTGATTGCTTTTCTTTTGTGTCAGTTAGGGTCCTATTAGAAGTTTTTCATATAAATATGAAACTCAAAATTGAGTTTATAATTCCCTTCATAGAATTACTTGGTCTACCAATGTGATCTTTTTTTGGTGAATGTGAACATTTCTTCCTCTTATAGGAAATAAAAGGAAAAGATACTCTGAAAGTCAAAATTCAACTCAGACAACCATCCTAAGATATGTACCACCCCAAACACTTGTCAGTAAAAGTTCCTCAGTTTCAGCCTCAATTTACTTTTTTGGATGATTTTAGTAAATAAGTAAATTATTTTTCTATATCTCAACAGCCTATGTTTTAGTTCACTTATTATAGTCAGAGTGGTATTTCTGACTTCTAATACAATATTATAATTTCCCTGCTTTAAAGCTGTCCATGATTTCTTATCACAAATCCTGTAAACTTTTCAATCTCTAAATCCCTACATCACTCGAGCTATCTTTTACTATTTGTTTTTGTGTCAAAATATCTTGATTTCTATGCCTCCACACATCTTTTTTGTATCTGAAATGACTTTTCATATCTTCTTTTTACTAGTTACACTTTTTGCCTCCTTTATGATTCAATTTCGTGAAGTGTTAGGGGCCTTCTTTCTTCATGAAATTTATACTTTATTCAGTGCAACATTACTTAGAAAAGTATAATATATTAGATAGTAAGTCAAAACCTGGATAAAGTAAAACAGATATGGTAACTAAACACTTGTTATGAAACAGAATAATCAAACAATTTCTTCTGTAAATATAGACATAACACGTGAATGCTACTATAAAGAAGAGGAACATGGAATTATGATAGAATATAAATTAAGGAGATTACCAAACCAGTGACTTCAGGAAAGCCATTCCGGAGAAAATAAGAATTAAACTAAAAACTAGTATCTTAAAAACTTATATGTGTTACATTTACTATTATTCTACGTAAGAATATTCTACTTTTGCACTTATTTCAAAAGGTAAAACAAGTTTTAAGTTTTAAATAGTCAATAATATTCAGCTGAACGTTGAAAATGAGTTGTACAACATCTGTAAAAAATTAACAGTTACCACAACATGTTTTTGTTTTTCTATTGATGCAAAGTCATCTTCAGTATTAAGTAAATAGTGCGGAAACACTGTTGATATATTGAAAAGGATATATCATATTTTATAGGATAAATTTAAAGTTTATAAGTCTATAACATTGTCAATACAATGTTGAAAATATCTTCTAACTAGAATATAAAACTCCTCTTTTTGGTTTTTAACTTTATAGCACAAATTATTAAAAACCTAGAAAGCCAGACAATACTATAAAAAAATAAACTAGTAAAACTATCCATATAAGAGATTATGAGTACAAATAGAAAAAAAATCTAAATAAAATGTCCACTGGTAACAATACTCTTTCAAAAAAAGAAATTTGTAAGGTGAAAATTATTGAAAATCAGTTGTATAATTTAAATGCAATCAAGAAAAATTTCCACTGCAAGTGGGCAAAGAAGGCTAATATTACGGCACAAGTGGAAAATTCTACATCTGACCTCATGTGATAGGTCACAGTCAAGACTTTGTGTCATGAACAAAATTATTAAAAATAGTGTATAAAATTATCTTCGGGCTATGTGTATAAGGCGTATATAAACATAAATGAATTTCATGTTTAAACTTGAGTTTCATCCCCAAGATATCTCATTATGTATATGTAAATATTCAAAAATTCTGAAAAATCCAAAATCCAAAACAATTCTGGCCCCAAATACTTTGGATAAAGGATGTTCAAACTGTATTCATTTCAGAAAAGCGATGACAGAGCAAGGAAATTATCAAGGATAAAAAAGGGAATTACACAATGATAAAGGGGTCAATTTTCCAAGATGAGGCAATCCTTACTGTCTATGTCCCTAAAAGGAGAGCCTCAAAATTATAATGCAAAAAGTAAGAGAACCAAAAGGAGAAATAGAAAAAGCCACTGTTATATTTGGAAACTTCAAGATATCTATACCAGTAATTGACAGCATCAATAGGCAGAAAGTCAATAAAGATATAGGTGAGCTGAGAAGCACAATCAATCAACTGACTGGATCCAATTGACATTTACAGAATATATTTCATGCAACAACAGCAGAACACATTTTCTTCTCAGGATCACATGGAACATTCACCAAGATAAACCACATTTTTGGTCATAAAGCAAGCCACAACAAAGCGCTAATATCCATAATCTATAAGGAACTCAGAAAATCAACAAGAAAAAAAAAACATTAAAAGTGGGAAAAAGACATGAACAGACATTTTTTTTGAAAAGAAGAGAAACAAATGGCCAACAGACACATGAAAAAAATGCTCAGCATTATTAATCATCAGGGAAATGCAAATTAAAATCACATGAGATACCATCTTACTTCTGTCAGAATGGCCATCATCAAAAAGTCAAAAAACAATATGGCTGGGCGTGGTGGCTCACACCTGTAATCCTAGCACTCTGGGAGGCCAAGGTGGGCAGATCATTTGAGCTCAGGAGTTCAAGACCAGCCTAAGCAAGAGCGAGACCCCGTCTCTACTAAAAATAGAAAGAAATTAGCTGGACAACCAAAAATATACAGAAAAAATTAGCTGGGCATGGTGCTGCATGCCTGTAGTCCCAGCTACTTGGGAGACTGAGGCAGGAGGATCGCTTGAGCCCAGGAGTTTGAGGTTGCTGTGAGTGAGCTAGGCCGTTGCCACGGCACTCTAGCCTGGGCAACAGAGCTAGACTCAGTCTCAAAAAAAAAAACAAAACAAAAAAAAAACAATATATGCTAGTGTGGATGTGGTAAAGAGAATGCTTATACACTGTTGGTGGGGATGTAAATTAGTACTGTTTATGGAAAACAGCATGGATATTTCTCACAGATTTAAAACCAGATCTACTATTCTATCTAAGAATCACAGTACTGGTTATCTACCCAAAAAAAAGAAGTCATTTTATTAAAAAAAGACACCTGCACTCATATATTTATTGCAGCACAATATACATACATACGCACACATAACACACATGCACACACACACCATAGAATACTACTCAGCCATGAAAAAGAATGAAATAATGTTTGCAGGAACTTGGATGAAACTGGAGACCATTATCCTAAGTGAAGTACCCTAAGAACAAAAAAACAAAACACCTCATGTTTTCACTTTTAAGTGGAAGGTAGGCACTGGGTATGCATGATCATGCAGAGTGACATAATGGACAATGTAGACTCAGAAGGGGGATTACAGGAGGGGTGCAAGGTGAAAAAATGCCTATTGGGTACAATGTACACTATTCAGGTGACAGGTATGCTAAAGTCCTAGATTTCTCCACTACACAATTCATCTGTGAAACAAAAGACTATTTGTGCCCCCTAAATCTATTAAAATAAAAATTTTAAAAGGAATAGAAGTCATTTAAGTATGTTCTCATATGACAATATAATTAAACAAGAAATCAGTGAAGATGGATATTCAGAAATGTTAAAAATATTTTAATATTAAACAACCTACTTCTGCATAACACGTGGGTCAAAGAAGAAATTTCAAGAGAAATCAAAAGTAGTTTGAGGTAAGTAAAAACAAAAATACAACTTAACATTTGTGGAACTTAGTAAAGGCAGTTTTTTAATATAGTATTAAGTGCATGCATTAAAAAAGAATAAAAATCTGAAATCTAACTTTCTACTTAATAAACTAGAAAAAGAAAAGCAACATTAGCCTCAGACAAACAGAAGAAAAGAAACTGAAATATAATAACAGAAATAAACTTGAAGGCAGAAAAACAAGAGAGAAAATGAATAAAACCCAAATCTTTTTCTTTCCTTTCATTTCTTTTAAAATTACAGTACAAAGAAATAATGTTTAAAGTGCTAGATACTATAACTTCCCTGATTTTAGTATTATACAATGTATGTATGCATTGAAACATCACACTGTAACCCCTAAATATGTACAATTATTATGTGTCAATTGCAAATAAAAATGATTGACTCCACCCAGCTTCAAGACTATATACATAAAGCTACAGTATTCAAGGTTGCATGGATTTGACAAAATGATAGACAAATAGATTAATGGAAAAGAACAGAGAGGCCAGAAATATGCCCAAACAAATATAGTCAACTGATTGTTGACAAAGTAGCAAAGGCAATTAAATGAAGAGAGCATATCTTTTCAACAAATGGTGATGGAACAAACAATTCCTCCATTGCAAAAAAAAATCTTGGAATTTACCTACTCTTTTCACAAAAATTAAGTCAAAATGGATCATAGTAATGTAAAACAAAAATCTATAAAGCTCTAGAATATAACAAAGGAGAAAATTTAGGTAACTAAATTGGATGATGAGTTTTTAGATACAATCACAAAAGTACAAGCCACTAAAGAAAAATTAGAAATTTCGACTTCATTCAAATTAAAACTATCTGCTCTGCAAATGAGACTGTTTAAAAAGTAAAAAGACAAGAAAAGCCACAGACTGGGAGAAAATACAGTCTCTATATCTGCAGGAGAATTGGTACCAGGATCCTTGAAGCTAGTAAAATCCTTGGTTCCTCAAGTTCTTTATATAAAATGGCAAGTTTTGCATCTGTGGATACAGAGGGATAACTGTGTTTGCAAAATATATGCCCAACAAATGACAGCATAGAAATATATTTTGAAACTACACTATTCATTTACAAGAAAAATATCTCCTTTTTCATTTTAGTACACTGTATTTTACCTTAAAATGTTATTCCTATCCCAAGATTATTCTTATCTTCCCTCCAAAAAAGTTCCCATTTTTTTCTTTTATATATAAATTACATTAGCCTGTTATTGCTCATCCTAACACCCAAAATTCTGTTCAGTCTATTTTCCATTAATTCTTTAAGGGAGAGGCTCTTAATCTTCTTAGCTCTCTTAACTTTGGACAGATGAAATAGTACCTGCAAGCATCTGACTAGTGATTTCATGACATTATTTTCATATTAAAACATATATTATTTTTAATTTTATTTCTTTTTTATTTAGCAGCACGTGTACTGCATTAATTTATTTTGGAAAGTACATGTAAATATTAATATATTATAAAATTCCTAAATTTCATGGCAGGATAGTAAGGGGACACTAAAAATGCATATTATTAAGATAAGAGACATTATCTAGTAGGGCAAGGGACATTTAGGAGACTATAATTTAGATCTTGTCACTTCCCTGTTTAGGAAACCTCTAAGCCTTCCCATAACACTGTCAGAAAATTCAATCTTCATACAATGTCTCTACATTACCTGATTTCTTACTCCTTTTTTACCTTTTCTCGTATCACATTTGCCTCTCCCAATTACATTCTAGTAATACTAGCCTCGTTTCTACTACATAAATGTTCTAAATTTGTTTCTGCCCTAGAGCTTTGTACTCCTCACCTCTTTATTATGAATGTTCTTTCTCCATGACATTTAGATTTTGTTCTTCTCAGAGAAAATATTTCTAACCACCCCAATATAAAGTTAGGACTTTGTGTGATATAATGTATCCTCTATGTATAGACTAATAGGCATGTCATAAATTCTTGAATGAATGAATGAATGAATGTATATGGGAAATGAAAAGGGAAGGAAGTCTAGGTCCAACAACGGCTACAATAATTCCTCATGGAACATCATACTGATGAAGTTAGGATAGGATTTCTGGTTAAACTACCTTTAACACTGATTTTCCAGCACTTGTAGAAATCCCAAGAATCTATTGGTACTGATAATGCCTTTCGTTTTATCACACAGGGCCTAGAATCAGAATTGTTTCTGGTTTTTCAAACTAAGAATTATAGCTGACACATAGACATTTGTACAAGTCTACTCAGGCCTATGCATAGTCTGCTGTTTTATGACTGAGAATAGTTACAAGTATCTGAGGCATCTTGCCTTTATCAACAGACATGAAACTAGTTGCTAAGACATAAGGCTGTAAATCAGCATGTTATCAACAATTACTCTTAATGACAATATGAGATTGTTGGCTTGATAATAGGTCACAACCAAATATTTTTATAGATGAAATGGGGGATGGGGGAGATGGAAAAATAAATTATTTCCCACATAGCAAAAACAAACTAATCTGTTTGTATTAAAAGTGTTCAATCATATAATTGGTAATTAACACAATATTAAATTCTGATTTTACTGTAAATTCTCAAATTCTGTATAAATTTAAATTTCCCCTTGTAGGATAGATGCTTGATAAAAACAAAATAGTGGGATAAAAGAAATAAATAAGGAGAACTTATAAAGATAGGCATTCAAAACATATTTTTGAAGGATAACATTTAAAATGGGGAGGTATCAGTGGAATTCTAGATAAACAAGAGTATATAAAAATGGAAATTTCAGACAGCTTAAATTTTAAAACCTTGAGCAAGAGATAAAATATTAAAACACAGTGCTTTGGAGTGAGTATCTTACCTGTCAACGTACAATACAATAAATGCCAAATGGATTTAAAAGGTATTAAACCTCAAAAAGTGTTAGCTGAATAGAAAAACAAATGTTTATCTCATATTTAGTTTAAAATGCTGACATCAAAGTAAACTTAGAAATCATGGAGAAAATTGATGGAGTGTAAAAAATAAAAATTAAAACAGCTTGTATATCAATAATGATTACATATGCTAAAATTAAAGATAAAATCAGTGAAAATATTTTCACATATATAAAAAAATCAGCTTAAATAACTTGATTATGTATAAAACAATAACTATTTAAAACAAATTAGGAAGAAATACCAATAAAAATGGATATATGATGTAAATAGTCAAATCTCATGAGCAAAATTTAAATTCATAAAATTTAACTGCACTAAAAATCCAGAAAATATGAAATAGTAAAACTGTGTAATAGCATTTTTGCATATAATTTCACTGCATTTATAAAGAATTGTAGTACCCATTATTGTGGAAGAATTGAAGAACTGTGTTCTTTTATGCTCTACTATTTTTGTTAAGCTTTTATATAAAATATAATGGCATTTTTGAAGAAAATTTAGTGATATAAATTAAACATTTTAAATTTTTTACATTTTAACTTGGTAATTCAACTTGGAAAATTTTCCTAAGGGAACATTTAGAGATGAGATCAGAATTGTATGTACTATAAAATCTGCTGCAGCACTTTTATGAAGAAAAAAATAAAAGCCTAAATATTCTTCTCTGAGAACTGTTACATTGATAGTGTTCATTACACACAATTGAATATTATTTAGCTATCAGAAAACACGTTTGTAGAAAATGATATAAGAAAATGCTAATGATATAATGTTAAATAAAAATCAGTATACAAATCAAATTTTGACAACATAATTTTGCATGCTTGTGCATATAGAAAAAGTAGAAAGAAAAAACAAGCCAAAGGAAGTACAATGATTACGGAAGATTCATAGTTGTTTACTTGTGGCTGTGACAATCCAGATGATTTTTTAAAATAACTTTCATTTGTACATTTTGTATTCCCTGTGTATTCTACCATATTTTTATACTAAAAAAAAAAAAAGAAGACATCTACTCCCACTTAGCTTAAAGAAAAGAATGAAAGAGAGGAGAAAAGGAGAAAAAAGATAAATTATAAGTATTTACATAAGCCAATTGCAATTTTATAAACAAAATAAGAAACATTCAAAATCAATTAAATCTCATTTGGTATGAGAAAGCATTCACAAGGAGGATTCTATTTTCCTGATCTTTTGTGCCATGCTGTGGTTTTATGCACATGTGAACATGAATGCTTAAGCAAAAACCAAACCATTAATTGACAAAGACTTTTTCCATATCTTCCTTCCCCCTTCCCAATTGTATTAAGATAGATAGATGTCCTAGAATAAAATCTTCAGGTCTTCTTGTCCTCTGTCCCTTAAACTAGAGCTCTGCTGAAGTGTAATGATGGCACTCAAGCTCAATGTTCTCTCTCCTTTGAGTCCTGTCCTGTTTCTCCAACTTTCTGGGTTGAAATGTAACACCCAAATGACAATCCCCACTCAATGAAAAAGAGAGGGACATAGAAAGAAACCAGAAAAAGATAAAGATTTATGCCCTCTAAAGATAAAATGTCTCCTTTCGAAAATATCCAAGTTAGTGAAAAAAACTGAAATCACTCTAAATATTTTAATGAGAATATAATATAGGAGGCTAAGTGATTAGATAATCACTGAAAGGGCTATAAAAGGAAAAAAAATCCTTTTGACTCTGCCACGGAAATAACTTTCAGAACACAGCAGAAATCAATTTCCAGGAAGCGAATACCACTGGCACAATCAGAATAGAAAATAAGGAGGCTGAAATTAAAGTTGAATAAGATAATAAATAAAATGGTGAATAAATAATAAAATAAAGCACTGTAGGGAAATATTCAAGCATTCCCTTAAAAAACTCCAGCCTCCTGAGACTTTTCATATGCCATGAGAATTAGAACAGTAGTCATTTGTCTGGATAATGGGCACTGCCTGGGGGATGGACACACTTGAAGCTTTGACTCAGGTTGGGCATAGGCAATATATGCAACTTAAACATTTGTACCCCCGTAATATGCTGAAATAAAATAAATAAATAAAGGCATAACAAAACTTTTAGTTCTCTGAGGGGTGAACTGGTTACAGCTCAGACTAGGTCTTTAGATTAAGCCCCAGGTTGCCAGGACAACTGAAATGCTCTCTTTCGGTACTTAAATTTTAAAACAGATGAAGCCTCATGATATAGTTTGGATATCTGTCCCCTTCAAATCTCATGTTGAATTTGACCCCCAATATTAAAGGTGGGCCCTAGTGGGAGGTGTTTGGTTCATGAGGGTGGAACCTCATGAAGGGCTTGGTGCTGGCCTGTGGGTCATGAATGAGTGCTCACTCTGTTTGTTCTCCAGACAACTGATTGTTAAAACAAAGCCTGGAACCTCCCTCCCCTCTCTTTCTTGCTCCCTTCCTCTGCCATGTGATGCTGCTCCCCTTTGCCTTTTGCCATGAGTGGAAGCTCCTTGAAGCCCTCACCAGAAGCAGATGCTGGAGCCATGCTTCTTGTACAGCCAGTAGAACTCTGAGCCGAAAAACAAAAAACAAAACAAAGCAACAACAACAACAACAAAACCTGTTTTCTTTATAAATTATCCAATATCAGTTGTTCCATTATAGCAATGCAAATGGACCAAGATGCCCTAGAACTAGTATAGTCATAATAATAGAGGAGTATATTTACATACCAAAGTGGTGGAGTCAGAATTTAGGCTTATTATATTTTCAAGAAGACCCTTTCAGGAGGAGAGGAGGACAGCTGTCTCCTCTCTATGTATAAGCACGAAAAAAACATGTTTCTTTGTCCTTCCCCTGTGGAGTGTCTGGAGACTTGTATGGGATAAGCCATTGCATCACCCCAGGGTTAAGCACTGGGGCAAAGAGGGAACCAATGCACTTATTATTTATTATGAGATGATTACTAAAATGTCTGCCTCTGATCCAGAGCACTTTTTTGTGCAGTCAGAATAAAATTAATACAGATAAATATTTATTTATTTATGTATTTATTTTTCAAAGGGCTCACTGTCATCTTTATTCATTTCAGAGGTAGGAGGTTGCCCCTTAGCTCCAAGAATGAATACAGACGCTGTGATTATGAGCAGAGGAAAGCTAGGACAAACTAACCAGTTGGGCTTGGAGGAAGCTGGCTAGAACCATAATCCAGCCAAGGTCAGAGTGGAGTGCTACTATTACTGCATTAGCGCTATTTAAAACCCCATAATCACCAATGCAGCAATTAGTAATTCAGGGATCAGTAAGCTAAAACATTCACAAATCTGGAGACCAGACATTTAAATACTTTTGAAGGAAAAAACTTTACATCATCACAACCTTAAATGTCAGGAAAACAAAACAAAGCAAACAACAACAAGAACAACAACAAGAACAACAACAAAAGCCCTTCCCTTACAGCAGAAAGATATCGTGCTCTGATTCACTTCTGCCACCCATATAAATGCATTCAATTTGTAGAAATTAATTGTCATCCAGAGTACTAGCTAACAGGGCAGCCTGGAAACATAGTTTTTCTTTTACTTTTTTTCCCCTATTTTCACACTACAGAACACCTGAGTGAATGTTGATATTAATTGGACATATCCCAACTCCTCACACAAGTTCTCCTCTACCATTAACAAAGCCCCATCCTCCCATCCACTGGAGCTCAGTATTTCATTAACACATTAAATGGCCAGGGAAAGATAATAGAAAATGTATTTTTTTCCTCCATAATAATATATACTTTTTGATTTCTCTGTGATGGTTTCCTTGCCCTCATTTTAGTTTTTTGTTACATTTTTTTTTATCATGTTTCACTGACCAGAGCTTCGTATAACTGGGACAGCATGTAGAGAAAGCAATATTGCACATACAAATTTGTAGTAAACTGTTTTGTTATAGAAGTATGAATACTCAAAATACATCCCAAAACATATACCTGTGTTCTTCAGGATCTGGTAATCATGTCAAAGCAAGCTTAAGACATTTGAGCAGCTATGAGACATAACTACTTTAAGTTAAAAATGTGATTTCTTTGGAAGTTGCGGAAAATGCTCCTCTCTCTGGAAGATTCAAATTATGTATGTCTTAATGTATTTATAAACTTAGAAAATATGGTGGAAAATGACCATCATCCAGATAAATCCCACATTATGTAAAAACATAGTCACACTCCAATTATGGGTACATTGTATTTTCCTTGGTAGAAATAAACATATGTAAGAGATGCTATAAGGAAAGAAAAACTTGAAACAGAAAAAAGGTCACAAGAAAAATGTAAAAATAATAATGACAAAATTAGTAGCAATAAAGAACAAGATAATTAAGAAAATTTAGGGTTCATTTAAGAAATCACACAGAATTAAAAAACAAATTCCCACAGCATTCTGAAAAATGGGTTGTTAAAGCTAAAAGAAAGTGAAGATGTGAAGATGAATATAGCCAAGAATGGAAAAAGAACTTAAGCTAGACATTCAGTATCATATTGCAAGGCACTTGCCCCTCTTCTTCTCTTAGAATCTACCCAGTGAGCACAAGAAGTAAAATGTTCTACAATTTATTTTTTCCAACCTAAAAAATAATATCCCAGCTGTTAATAGTTCATGGGAGCTAGGAATATGCCTTGGCCTAGACACTCTTAGTAGCATTTGAAAGAGAGGGGTTTGGGTTGTAATATCAGGGGTCAAAGATTACATTAAATCTTCAATATCTTCTCCCCTTCCTGTGGCTAAGGAAAAAAGAGGATGTCCAGATTTAAAGTGGATTATCAATATTAAGCTGGACAGAAAGACATGTCATGATAAACAAAAACAATTCTTTGGCTATGTGACCCCCAGTTCAATGTAGTACTTACTATACTATATAGGAGCCCTACACTACGTCTTATTAAATAAAAATATATGTGTTTATATATATTAATACATATATACACATATATATAAACAGTTATGTGCTGCACAATGAAGTTTCAGTTAACAATGGGCCACATATACAATGGTAGGCCCATAAGATTATAATGGAGCTGAAAAATTCCTATCCCCTTGGGATATTGTGTAGCTGTCATAAGGTCACATAATGCAATGCACTACTCATGTGTTTGTGGTAATGCTTGTGTAAACAAACCTATAATAAATGACTATGTTACTGGATTATATATTTACTACAGTATACTTTATATCATTATTTTAGAGTTTACTACTTCTACTTATTATAAAAATGTTAACTGTAAAACAGTGTGTCATGTTACACTGGTGATAGCCTCATACATCTCTCTTCTATCTTGTCTCTTGAGTGAGTGATATAGAGTCTTCAGACAGTACTTCTCCATTTGGCTGGCATGGAAATTTAGGAATTCCCACTGGAAGAGGAGCTGAGTGATCCAGGATTTCTTATTGCTCCCGTAGTGTACTGGCAGTGTGTGCTTATTTATATGATTGAAGGTTCAGGGGTTCTCCCTGTGCCAGATCACAAAGGGTTTCAATTTGTAGTCTGCAACATTATCTCCATATCTGATACAGGTCTGTCATGAATTTTTCTTACTCTTTTTGGCTTCCGTGGAGCAGATCATTTAACAATTTTTGTCACTTTATTCTTGTTCTTCAAGGTCATAGCTATGGTGGAATGGGACATGCGTGACTGGTGAGCGATAACCATCACTTCATAATTCAATTAAATTTCCAGGGCAGTCACTCAACGCTGAATGTGGCCTCTTACTGGCAACATTAGCAGTGGATTTTGTATGCTTAGGAGCCATTATGAACAAAACAACAAGAGATTATATCAAGGGCAAGAAATATAGGAATAACATTCATTGGGTGTCGGGCAGATGGGAGAGGGGAGGAGGGGATGGGTATATACAGACATAATGAGTGCGAGGTGCATCATCTGGGGGATGGACATGCATGAAGCTCTGACTTGAAAGGGGAGGGGAGGCAAGGATAATATACATAATCTTAACATTTGTACCCGCATATATGCTGAAAGAAAAAAGAAAAAAAACAAAAATACAATAAGGCTTAGAGAATAAAGAAATAAAAAAGTAAAGCATTTTTGCACAGCTGTATAATGCGTTCACACCTTAAGGTAAGTGTTATTACAAAATAAGTACAAATTTTAAAAAATTAAAAGGTCGATAAAGTAAAAATGTTATGGTAAGCTAAGGTTAATTTATTACTGAATAAAGAAAAATATGTTTTATAAAATTAGTGTAACTTAAGTGTATAATGTCTATAAAGTCTACAGTAGTTAATAGTAATGTCCCACGCCTTCACATTCACTCACCACTCGCTCACTAACTGACTCGGAGCAACTTCCAGTCCTGTAAGCTCCATCTTGGTAAGTGTCCTACATAAGTATACCCCTTTGTATCTTTTATACTATATTTTTACTATGCCTTTCTATGTTTAGATATGCTTAGATACACAAATACATACCATTGTGCTACAGCGGCCTACAGTATTAGGTACAGTCACATGCTGTATAGGTTTGTAGCCCAGGAGCAAGAGGCTACATCTTGCCTAAGTGTATAGTACTAGGCTAGTCCATCTAGGTTTATGTAAGTACACTCTAAGATGTGTGCACAAGAACAAATCACCTAAGGATGCATTTCTAAGAACATATCTCTGTCATTAAGCAATGTATGACTGTATATATACACAATATATATGTATAGCTATATATAGATACACTATATATGCGGCTATACCTTGTACACCATATATCTAGTCAAATATGTGGCCGTGTATATGTATACAGTACATATATACAGTTATGTGTCACTTAATGTATAGATGTATAATGCATGTATATGTAAAGCTTATATATATAGTCATACATTGCTTAAAGTATATTATCCTTATATATCCTCTGAGAACATTGAGATTCGGGAAGGTGAAATTGTTATTCAAATTCATATAGTTAATAATATGTGTTTAGGTGTGATATGTCCATACTCTTCCTATTTAACCACATTGATTCTTGCATACTGTAGTTAATTTTTAAAAGTGCAGGTATATTAGAAAAAAAATACCAGATCTAAAACAAAAAAAAACCCTGGTACCAGAAATAAAATTTCTTTCCAAGTTCCAGGGTACGATAAAATATTTATATTTACATATATTTTTGTATTATTTTAAATTTATTCATTTATGTTACATGAATCTAACCCTACAAACAAAATAAACATACAAAGAGCTATGCCTAAAAGTAAGTACATTAATTTCAGATTTGTTTTGGGCTTTTCTTCTACAGAAAGAACCAGATGACAATTTAACAGCTTCTAACGAGATTTGGAAGTAAACTTTAGAGACACGATGATTTTTATCCTAGTAAGTTGTCATTATTATGTTAATTCTGAAAAAACTACAAATATGTAAATATTGAAAATTGAAACAATATGTAATGCCCATGGGGTTTTATGACATAAACAATATCCAAGATAGAAAATAGTTAGAGGGCAAAATTCAAAATTGAGGACATAAAAGAACACAGGACTGAAAGTTTGTGTCTCAAAAACTTTGACAATCATAGCAAAAACATATTGACATAGATATAAATTCAAATATTTATTATTGATTTATTTAGCTATGTGAATGAAATTTTAAAGATATTTTTGAAAAAAAAACAGATCTGCATTATTAAAAGAAAGTAAGGAAAGTAACTTGGAAAAATCAACTATGGAAGACCAGAATAAATGAAGGAGCACCAAATTTAAATTAGAGTTCTGTTCTTGTCTTGATTATTTGACATCTCTAGTTGTAACAAGATTTTGATAAATTTTAAGACTAATTCATCTTCCAACTAAACATTGAAAACATTTAAAGGAAACTAAAATAATCTTTTTTGAAATGGCTTAAATAAAATGAAAATATATAAAAAGTAAAAAAATATATCATTTGAGATATGTTGGATAGTAAAGTTCAATGTACTCTATTTTAAATTACAATTTACTAGAATGGTATCAAGCACTGAATAAAAACAAATGTTATCATAAATTTTAAGACATTTTTATATATTTTAAAATAATTGAATCAGTTATTTTAAACATTAAATGTTTTCTCCAAATGTAAGAATAATTAAAATGCAGATAATGTTGTTGTTTTGCTGCCAAACAAACAACAGCTTGCAAGTTTAGCACATTTTGAAACCAGTAAAATTGTCAGATTTCAGCAAAATATGTTGATGATGATTTTCAAAAGAAATATCACAAGCACTTTATTTTCTTTAGTCTTTCAGTTAAATGGTAAGAAAAATAAGAGAAAATGAGTATTAAAAACCAGTCCCTTTTTCAACATAGTATTATGAACTCCACATAGTCATTAACATTTTTTGCCTTCTTTAGGAACATAATTTCTCATGTAGTAAAATTAATCCCTCACCTTTATCACTTTTTAAAGGAGCCCAAGTAATTTTCAGATTGCACAGTCAGGTTTAAGAAAAAAATCAAACTAACTAATTTTCATTAGCAATTAGAAGTCTTCATAATCATAGCTATGCCTAGATTAAATATTCATATTTGGATGCCAACTATGATGATTAAATTAATATGCTACCTTTGCTGGTGTTACCATGGCAATATTACAAGTAAAATTTTCCAAGTTAAAACTAATAACCTCAATATGCAATTAGCTAACACCTAATGCTACAAATGTAATATAATGCACTGATACAGAAAACTGCTAAAATGTACAGATTTTTTTCTTTTTTTCTCCTCTTCTTTCATTTCTCTATGAAAAAGAGAAAGAGCAAAATCTAGAGAAAGGAGAAATTGTGGATATTTTTAAGCACTCTATTGGTAACATTTTAAACAGCTGTCAACAAAAATCATCACTTACTAAAACCAGAGGGGATGGATTAAAAATAAATTTTAAAGATAGTTTCCTTGGAAGTTCAGAAGCTTTTTAATTCGATCAGATCCCATTTTGTTTTTGTTGCTGCAGTGATTGCTTTGGGGGTCTTCTTCAAGAATTCTTTGCCTAGGCTGATGTCTGAAAGGGTCTTGGAAAGGATATCTTTTAAAAGCAATGGGAATGGACATACAAGTAGTTACTGAAAAAAAATCTTGATTGACAAATATTATAACGACTGTTACAGCTCTGGGAATGTCATCACACACCTCACTTTTTCTTTTTTATGTTTTAGGTTGGGTTTTTTGTGAAGAGAGGATGTTCCAAAGGCATGGTTGAAATTGAATTGTAAGTGTTAAAAGTGCTATAGCCCCCTTTTCGCGTATAATTTCTTGGTTTATGTTCACGTTATTCTGGTGACTCCAGAAAAGAGTATTAATATAGTATTGCATAAATCTTGGAAATAATATTTAAAGAATAACTTATCCAGACAGCTAAGTTTTTTTTAACTGCATTTTTTAAAACTTAAGTTGTAAGATTTTTATTCTGGAAAAATTTTCAAGGAAATTTTAAGTTTATCAGTGGTAATAGAATTATTACTATTAAATATTCATAAATAAGTAGGGATGTTTTCCACAAATTTAAAGTATCTGCTGTTTTTTGCTGATTTTGAAAGTAATGCTTGTTTTGAAAAATGATAACACTTTAGAAGTGTATGAAGTTGAAAATAAAAGCTTTCTTGACATAATTCTTCTAGGAATAACTACTGTTAATCGTTTGGTGAACCTCATGTATGACAGATACTTGGTACTTCTGTCACCATTTTTTATTTCCTGTCTTATGTTACCAGTAATTCATCATAGTATTCTTTAACATTGAGCATAAATATTCTCAACTGACCACTGTTGGCAGCTATTTTTGGTGGACCAGAGTTGGTATTTATGATAAAACCAGATGACCATTCTCAGTGTATATGCTTGTAGTCTTTTATACATAAATATATACATTGTTTAGATGATTTTTATAGGCTGTTGTTTTTGAAGTATTTGTGGAAAATTGTGGCATTTTTGAGGTGAAAGGCTCTTAAAGATTATCTGATTGCCCTGTCATTTTATAAGATATGAAGAAATGATCTTTCACATAAAAATTATTGGAAAATTTTTTATTTATGTAGAGTTGAGAGATAGACGCACAGAAGTAAAAAGAAAATAAATAAGAAATTATGCCCAACTTATTAAAATATAATGATAGAATTTTATTGAAGGATACAAAATCAAAATCTAAATAAATGGAGAAGCATAATATGTTCCTAGAAACATAAAGTTAATGTTTTTAACATGTCAGTCCTTTTCAAATTAGAAATTTAATACAGTTTAATACAATTTCAATGAGATTCTCAACAGGTAAGTTTAGAAGTTGATTCTAAAGTTCATCTTGAAGAATAAATGTTCTGGAAAGCCAAGAAGATTTTGAAAAAACAGAATTGTAAGATTTTTACTTACCAGATGTTAAAGTATACTATAAAGCTGTTGATCTAATTAGTATGGTATTGGTACAGAGGATGAGAGGAGTAGGATAGAGAAACTACGAGCAGATCTAAATGTGAGAATTTAATTTATTGTAAAAGTGACAGTTTGATTAAGTGTGGAGTGTTGTAAGAGATAGGAAAAACCAACTATTTTTGCCGTTCTCAAACTCAGCACTACATAGAACACTGTGACACTAGATGTGTGAGTTTTTTCCCTCATACCTGTTTTGTTCTGACACTAGCTGGCATTTCCACAGAGCCCACAGATTACGGGCTTGGTCACACATGACTCTCCCCTACTTCATATGCCATTTGCCAATCTCAGGTTATAACCTGTACTTCTGACCAGCTAGCTATGAGTTGGGGATCCCAGGAGACCCCTTCCTTCAAATTAAGTATTTGCTAGGGTGGCTCACAAAACTTAAGCAAACACTTAGTTTACCCATTTATTATTAATATAAAGGGTACTACAGAGGATACAGATGAATAGTCAAATATAGAGTGAAGTCTCAAGGGGCCAGAATACAGGAGCTTCTTTCCTCATGAAGTTGGGTTATACCACTCTCTTGGCACATGGATGTTATGCTCCCAATCTGTGAGCTCCTTGAACCCTGTGTAGTTCAGGGATTTTTATGGAGGCTTCATCACGTTATAGGTATGATTGATGGGGATGGGTGAGACTGCAAGTTCCAAGCTTCTCATCATGGCTTTGTCTTTTTGGTGACTGGCTTCCATCCAGGAGCCTACCAAGAGTTGCCTCATTAGAACAAGACATTCCTGCCACCCAGGAAATTAGAAGGGATTAGGAGTTCTGAGCCAGGAACTGGCGGCAGAAACTAAATATGTAATTCTTACTACAGGTTCACTATCCCTTATCTAAAGTGCTTGGGACCAAAAGTGTTTTGGATTTTGGATTTTGGAATATTTGCATTATACGTACTGGTTCAGCTTCCCTTATCCCAAAATCTGAAACCCGAACTGTTCCAGTGAGCATTCCCTTTGAGCATCATCATGTTGGTGTTCAAGAAGTTTTGGATTTTGGACTATTTCAGAGTTGCAATTTTTGTATTAGGGATACTCAACCTTTATATTGCTATCACAAGTGTAAATTACTCCAGTTGTGTTGAGATAATTGGCTGTTAATTTTTTTTAAAAAGATAAATTTAGAGCTTTATCTAAAACCCAACACATAAAATTTAAGAGTATTGAAGTCCAAGTGAAAAAATATGTAACTTTGGAAATAATAGAAAAAATATGGAATGTTTTTTAAATCTTGCGAATGAGCTAGGCCTTTCTAAGCAGAACAAAAGTCTCAATAAACATAAAAAGTAAGATAGGAAATTTAAGCAGCGTAGAAATCCAGCTAAAAGCAATGATACCCTAGTTAAAAATAAGTGATAGATAAAATATTTTCAGCACAAAAAATATGTTCACCTCTTAAAATTACTAAAATGTCGATTTCTCATGCAAATCAGTAAAAATTATAAGCAACCTAATAGAAAAATGAACAAGGAAATTTAATACAAAAATAAAATAAATGGCCAAAAAAGTATAAAATAGAAGCTTTACCTTACTAATTATCAAGAAAGTCAAGATAATGAGGATTTTTTTCCCTCTCAGTTTAAAAAAAATTTAAAGGTAAAATCCAATAATATGAGAATATAACAAAGTGGTAGTCATGCTTTGTTCATGGAGGTGTAATCAGTATATTGTCTTTGGCAGAATCTATCAACATTTAGAATACAGATACTCTTTTACCCATTTATTCTATTTTAACAAATACATATTATAGAGAATGTTTACTCATTAACACAAAATTAGCTTTCCCTAATTTTTATAGTGAAAAATTACAAACAGCTGAAATGTCCATCCATTGATGAATGACTAAACAAAACATGACATATCTGTACAGTGACATTATTTAACAATAAAAAGAAATGAAATACTGATACATGCTACAGTATAGGTGAACTTTGAAAACATTGTGCTCAGTGAAAGAAGCCAGACGCAAAAGACCACATATTATATGATTCTGTTTATATGAAATGTCCAGAATAGGCAAAACCATAGACACAAAGGATAGATTAGTGGATACTAGAGTATGAGGTGAAGAAGGAATGTTGGGTGACTGCTTAATGGATAAGATAAGGGTTTTTCTGGGGGAGTGATAAAAATATTCTGGAATTAGTGGTGATGGTTGCATAGCCTTGTGAATATAATAAAAACCATTGTTGAACTGTATGCCTGTAATGGTTAAAATGGTAAACTTTATGTTATGTGTATTTTACCACAATTAAAAGTAATTGAATTATACACTTTAAAATAATGGATCATATGATATGTGAATTATATCTCAGTTTTTTGAAAAGCAGTTGCCAAAGATACTCTTGGGTTGGCCTTGGTATCATTGAACAATGATGTTGAAAAGTGAAACACATATACTAAGCTGAGTATATTTATAAAAGATAGAGGGAGTATTAGCATTTAGGTTTTAAAAGTCCAGGATGGACGGCTATAGGTCTTAAGCACTCCTGACTTTGTACTCTCAGTCACCAAGGCCCAGTTGTTTTCTTAGTTATCTGAAGAGTTAAACTATTTGCTGCGTAGTAGCTACTAGCTCTAATAATCTAATCAGTGGCCATTAACCAGAGCCCTTTTACCAAATCTGGTATGGGGGTGGTTTCCTTTCCCCAAACTCCAAGTGGTTACATTATAGTCACCTGTTCTGCCAGGGTCCATGTGGCCTTGAGAGTACCAAATGTAAAACAGCTTATCTCTAGTTGTTGAAATTATAATTGCTATTACACAAATGTGTTAACTGGCCCTGTACTCATTGAGTATAATGGTGGCTAGAATAATCTCAAGGATGCAGTCATTTTTCAAATATTTATTGAACACCTATATATTGGGGATATAGCACTTTGCCCTCATGGAATTTATAGTTAGGGGTATGAGGGGAGACAGATAAATAAGTAAAATATATATTTTGTTAGGTAGTGGTAAGTGCTGTGTAGAAAAATAAAGCAGGAAAGGAGGATAGGAGTGCCAGAGTGGAGTTTTGTATTTTTTTAAATAGCATGATCAGGAAAGTTCACTGAGAAGGTAGCATTTGAGCAAAGACCTGACAAAGAAGGTAATAAACATGGGCATATTTGGGGAAAGAACATTTCAGGTAGAGGGGTCTGCAAATGCCAAGGCCCTAAAGTGGTAACCAGTGTGACTGGTTCACATTGAAGGAGGAAAATAGTATAATAAAAGACAAAGTGTGAAAATATCAGCTCATAGAGCCTATAGCCATAAAACTGTAGAGCCTATAGCCAGTGTAAGGACTTGGCAATTATTTTACATAAAATGTGAAGCCACCAGCTTTTCAGCAGAGGAATGACATTATCTAACTTAAATTTTAACTAGACTGTTTGGTTGCTATATGGAAAATAGACTTTAATAGAGCAAAGGCAGAAGCAAGAATATTGGTTAAGTGACTAATATAATAGATATTAGTAGCTTAAGATTTGCTCATGAATTAGATGTTGGGTGTGGGAGAAGGGGAGAGGCATCAAGGAGTACTGCAAAGTATGTGGCAAGCTTAATGATAGAGTTTCCATTAACTGAGGTAGAGAAGGCTGCCACAGGACATTTGTAAAGTAAGATCAGAAATTCATTTGGAGTAGATAACATTTCATTGAACTAAGATTCCACCACTTGTAAGATGCAGCTTCCAAGTAAACTAGCACAGATAGTTTGAAATGTGCATCCTAATTTTAGAAATGTTAAACATAGTAAAGTTTGAGATGCTTAGCAGACATTCAGGTAGAAACGTTGAATGGGCAGTTAGATATATGAACCTGTCATTCAGGGAGAAGTCTGGGCTAAAGGTAATATATTTGAGACATTGTCAGTATTATGATTGATGAAATTACCAATGAAGAAGAGATAGATGAAGGAAAGAAGAGGTCCCAAGAACTAAACCCTGCTGCAGTGCAGCTTTTAGAGATTGAACGTAGGAAAGGAAACAGGCTTGGCTAGTGAGTCAGAAGAATACAGAACCTGGAAACCATTGCTTTGAATGGCTTACGGAGGAGGAAGTTGTTCATCACCTGTGTTTGATACTGCTGTTAGGTCAAGTAAATTGAGGACAAAGAATTCATAATTAAATTTTAGTTTATCATTGGCCTTGACAGGGTTTGGGAGAGGGAGCGCTTTTTAAAATTTATATTGAGTGTTTGGGAAAGGCCTGTGAGATTATTTTTGAGCAGAGAAGTGAGTGATATAAAAAGAGCTAATCATAAGAAGATCTGGGAGTAGTACAGTATTCTAATCAGAGAGACCAGTTTGTACAAAAGATGTAAAGTGGAGCTAAGTTTTATTATTTCTGAGGGACAGAAGAATGGCAGTGTGGTTGGAGTAAAATGAGATATTTGCTGTAGGATTTTAGTTGGTTGGGGATATTCCCTTCTGTTCCTGATTTGGAATGCTTTTAATTATGAATAGCTGATGAATTTTATCAGCATCTATTGAGTTGATCCTGTCATTTTAGTTATTGAATTAATTTCCTGATGTTTGCTCAATTTTCCATTCTTAAACACAATATTGTCATAATTTTTTGATGCATTCCTAGATTTGGCTTTCTACTCTTTAGGACTTTTATATCTGTATTTTGTGAAAGATATTTATGATTTGAATGTTTGGTTAAACTTACTGGCCTAAGTAGTGATTTAATTTTTTTCCCTAAGTACTGATTTAATTTATTTAATAGGAATGGGATTATTTATATTTTCTATTTCTTCTTGAATCATGTGGTTATTTATACCTTTTAAAGGTATAAATTAATTAGTTTTCCCATTTTTCTTAGTTTTAAATTTTATTGACATGAATAATATTCTCTTATGAGTTTATTATATGTCTATTATCTTATGTATAATATATATTTATTTGTCATCTGAAGTTATATTTTCCTCTTTCATTCATGTCCTTTTTTCCCCTATATTTGAAAAAAACTGATCTGTCCATTTTGTTAGTCTTCTTTAATGAACTATTTTTGCATTGTTGTTTTGTCTTACATCATGGTTTTCTATTTCATTAATTTCTATTCTTTCCTTCAGTTTGTTTTGTTCTTTATCTGATTTCTTGAAATGGATATTTATTATATCAATTTTCAGTCTTTTGTTTTCCCTAATGTAAATAGTAAAGGTTAAAAATTACCCTCTTAGTATTGCTTTAGCTTCATCTCCCAAATTTTGGTATTTTCTTTTTTTTTCTTTTTTGAAACAGTCCTACTCTGTCACCCTGACTAGAGTACAGTGGTGTCATCATAGCTCACTGCAACCTCAAACTCCTGGGCTCAAGCTTTCCTCCTGCCTCAGCCTCTGGAGTAGCTGGAACTACAGGCCCGTGCCACCACGCCCAGCTGATTTTTTCTATTTGTAGAGACAGGGTCTCCCTCTTGCTCAGGTTGGTCTCAAACTCCTGAGCTCAAGTGATCCTCCTACCTGGCCTCCCAGAGTGCTAGGATTATAGGCATAAGCCACCTGACCCAGCCATATTTTTTTATGTTCATATTTTATTTCAGTTCTGAATATTTTCTTTATGAGAAGTTGTTTTCTAATTCTAATTAGTGATTTTCTTGTATAATATTTTTAGTATTGATTTCTACTCTAATTGTAGAAATATAGAGATGTTTTTATGTTACCAATCCTTCGAAATTTGTTGAGGCTTCCTTTTTATAGTGGGCTTTTGTAATTGTTCTTCATTTGGCTTAAAGAATGAGTATTCTGCTGTTGATACCTGCAGTGTTCTGTATGTGTCCATTAGTTCAAGTTTATTAATGTTAAATCTTTTGTATTTTTTATTTCAATTGTCAGATTCCTTAATAACTGACAAAACCGTATTACGCTATCTCCCTCTGTGTAGATTTGTTAGTTTGTCCTGTCAATTTTTGCTTTATGTATTTCCAGGACATCGTTAGTTACAGCTAAGATTCAAATTGTGAATCCCCCTGGTGAATTGAACTTCTTATTGTTGGTGTACTAACTTCTATCTTTTGATGTTTTTAACCTTAAAATCTACTTCATTTGCCATTAATGTAGTTAGCAGCTGTTTAAAAAGTATTTTCCTGGTTATCTTTTCTCATTCATTTCTTATTTTTCTAATCTCATTTAAGCTAGTATAGCTGGTATTGTTTTTTTCCTATAGTCTTTTAAATACAGCATATGGTCCACTTACAAATACTGTAATTACTTATATGTTTGAATTTACTTTTACAATCCTATTTCTCTGCTTTTTATTTTTCCCATTGTTTAGCATTTTCTTTCTTGCTTTTGTTGGATTTTTGTGTGTTTCATTTTTCCTTGTCTATTGTCTTGGAAATTATGCATTCTTCTTTTGTTTTAGGGGTAACTAGAATTTTAAACAAAAATTCTTATTAGAGTCTAATAAATATCTTTATCTTCCTACTGAATAAAGACCTTAGAGTACTTTGTTCTTAATAACTTCTCCAAAACTTACATGCTTTTTAAATTCTTTTTTAAACTCATAATAAAGACATAATTATTAATATAATACAATTATATTATACTTTCAGTGTTTGTTTAGAATTATCCCAGATATTTCTGTTTGTCTTGCTTTTCATTTCTTCTTGCATTTTTGATCTTCCCTCTGGGATCACTTTCTTTCTGCCAGAAGGACATTCTTTAACATTTCCTTTAATGAGGGTCTTCTATTGGAACATTCAGTTTTTATCTGAAAATGATGATATTTTGCTCCAAATTTTGAAAGACGTGTTTGCTAGATAAAAAGTTCTGTATAGTGACAGATCTTTTCTCAGCATTTTCAAAGTACAATGCTATTTTCTGCCAATATGAGTCTAATCTTAGTTTCCTTGACAGTAATTCTCTTTCTCTCAGGGTGCTTTTAAAATCATGTCTTGGTGGTGGTTGTTTTATAGTTTCATACCATGTTTTTTATTTATTTCCCTTGGTATTTAATGAGCTTCTTAAATCTATGTTTTCTGAGTTTTGGAAAGTTCTTGTCTATTATCTCTTCAGATATTACCACTGACCCATTCTCCCTCCTGTTTTTCTAGAATTGATTTAGACATACCAGGCTTTCTTACTCAGTTATCCATGTCTCTTTCATTTTTTCATCTTTAGAATTCTGCTTTCTGTTATTTGTATTTGTCCTTGATGCTTTGTTTTCTTGTGGGGGTGTGTGTGTGTGTGTTCATACTAAACTGCTCCCTCTCTTTGAACTTTATCTGTGATAAATCTTTTGAGGATAAGGTAAATTCCTGCAGAGAGAATTATAATTAATTAACTTCTGTCAGAGATCATTGGATACTTTCAGTTCAAGATCACCAATATTAGTGATTCTCAGCTTGTGGTGATAGTGATGAAATATTTCTTAGTTTATCCTTACACTGAGTGTGTAGCCCTTGGGTGTGGTTTTCTATTAGACTCTCCACATTGGGTAGCTATGGGCTTTGTCTGTTTTTGTCCTCTATCAGGAGATCAGGAAAACGAATCCTCAAAATCACCGAATTGGGCAAATGCCCTCAAGGTGAAAGCCAGTTTCATTTTTCCATTCTGGGTTCCCACGTGCACTAGAATTTTGGCCAGAATTCCTTACTTTCATGATAACTCATAAATTCATTTATGAAGATATATTTTATCTATTATTTTTAGTTGTTGATAGCAGGAGAATCAATAAGGGTACTTTATTAGTCATTCTGCTGAAAACGAAAATTTAAAACTACTTATTTTAAAGCCCTAAAAGCTTACTGTGTTTGAAGTGTTCTGATTACAATATAATCTATATATACAACATTTACAAATTATCCTTGTTATTTAGTGATTGGATACCAATAATTTATCTTTCTACCACATGCTGCTGATTCCCAGTGAAGAAGATGGATGAATAGATGGCAGGTGTGGAGCAGTAGTACTTCTAAAAGGAAGAAATAAGTAAATACCTTTCTTTCAGATTCTGTATACTTAATGTTCCTTTATAGCCATGTGATGTAATCTCCTCTGAATTCAAAGCAGATGGAGAACATGGTGAGGAAGCTGTGGGCTACCTGTATTGGCTAATTTTGATTTCTGGAAATGCTGGTACAAAAGTCAATTTTCATTTATACATTTTCTGTGTAGGGAGAGTTTCAAGGTTAAACTGTCATATGCTTTAATATACCAACCCGTTCTGAACGCAGTCAACGCATGTGATTGTAGAATAGCGTAATAGTTAAAGGAAAGTAACTCCAGATATGCAGTTCCTCTAGTAGTGCGTGGGAATTAGTCTTGGTATTTGTTCTAATTTTATTTTAACAGTTTAAATAATTTTGAATGTTGACTAAGTAGTACCTGACATATGATCAGTTATGGTATTGTTACTAATGAAATGTCAAGGTTTCTTTATTGGGAAAAATAATATCATATCAAAATATCAAAAGGAGTAAAAATTACAATCCTGTCTGGCACCTCTGATGTAAGAGAATTTTGGAAATTTTATTTCTAAGCTAATGTAAGTATTCTGAATATAAAGATTTTAAAATTATTTGTTTAATTAGGTTCAGGGCTTCTGGAAATCTTGTAATCACCCGTGAGATTGATGTGGCAAAAAATCAGTCCTTTTGGTTCATCAACAAAAAATCTACAACCCAGAAAGTAGTGGAAGAGCAAGTTGCAGCCTTAAATATTCAAGTGGGCAATCTTTGCCAGTTTCTACCTCAGGTATGAGAAGTATAAAGATGGAAAAATTTTATATATATTGTTCCCTTTTTATACCTTATAAGAATATAAATATTTTTCAAGGGATATTGTAATGTCTATTATTTAAATCAAATGTAGCACTCCTGTATTTTGTTTTTGTTTTGAAAGGGTCTCTGTCACCCAGGCTAGAGTGCAAAGGCATGATCATAGCTCACTACAACCTTGAACTCTTGGGCTCAAGTGATCCTCCTGCCTCAGCCTCCCAAGTAGCTGGGACTACAGGCGTGCACCACCATGCCTGGCTAATTTTTTTTTTTTTATTTTTATAGAGATGGGGTCTCACTATGTTTCCCAGGCTGGTCTTGAACTCCTAGCTTCAAGCGATCCTCCCGCCTTGGCCTCCCAAAGTGCTGGGATTACAGGCGTGAGCCACCACACTCGGCCGTGCATTGTTAATACTTACTAACAGTTCTTTGTAAAAGGTAGCATCTCATCACTTACAGTATGTTATTAATTTGTAGTAATTTAGAAAATTTCAATTAATAAAAGTCTAAATTATGGAGTATTTTGAAAGAAATAAAGCTGTGTTATTTTTAAGTGTAGAGAAGTACCTTGTGCTTCCATTGTAGACCCTTAAAATTTTGTTAATAAATAGTTTTTAAATCAATGTATTTGTATAGGTATTTGATGTACTAAAATTCTTATATCTATATCAGTGCTTTCTAAAATCTTAACATTTTAAATTTATTAGAAATAAAAAATCTTGATAATGCCTGGTAAATGTTAAAGTCAAATATCTTTTAAATTTGGCTTTCAGTGCTGTCTAGTGACTCAATTATAGCTTCTTCAGAAACACAATGGTGATTTGAATATGTCCAAATTATATAAAAATTTTAAATTTTAAAGCTTTTTGTATTTATCAGCTAATGTTAGATTATCTCCAGAAGTAGACGTTTGAAATTGCCTTTTTTTTAAAAAAAAAAAAACCTTATAATATTACAACTGATGTGTGATAGTGATCATTTCAAATCAGGGGACTACTTTTTCTTTTATTCCTAAACTATTTTTATTATATGTATATAAACATTTCAATTTGGAAATATTGATGCTTTTTTAAAGGTTATCAGAAAGATGACAATTTCTACCCTAAGTTTGTCTCTATTATTTTAAAGAATAATGTATATGTATGTATATATAATATAGGGTTTTTATGAAGATTTATATCTCAAAAGTTTTTTTAAAGAATAATCTTATCAAGTGTAACCATTGAGTGAAGTACATTTTGAAGATATTCATAACTGATACTTGTTGCTAATGTTAATTTTTGTACTATAGGACAAAGTTGGAGAATTTGCTAAACTCAGCAAAATTGAACTCCTTGAGGCTACTGAGAAGTCAATTGGTCCTCCAGAAATGCACAGGTATCACTGTGAACTCAAAAACTTCAGGGAGAAAGAAAAGCAACTAGAGGTATTTATAAATACACAACTCATTTTTTCTAATTGATTTCTATGTCTCAAAATGTGGGAGGGTGGGTAATAGTTCTTATTCATTGAATACATTCGTTTTTGTGAATTTTTTTCACCAGGATTGTAGTGCTAATGTCAAAGTGACAAAAAGTGAGATTGGATTTGATAATGTAAAGTTTGAAAAATTTGACTATTTCAGCAAATACATTTAATTGAATTTGTAAGGAACCAATAATATCATTATGGAATTTTTTTTTTCTCTTAGCAAATTACAGTATTATTCTTTTATTCATTCATTATCTATTAAACACCTGCTATGTGACAGGCACCATGTAAGGCTTTGGGTAATATAACAGTACTGTGTGGCATTTAATATAGCATTTCTGTTGACCCAGTTCTCACATGTATTGTTTTCAGTTTTTTTCAGTTGTATGGGCTTTGTAAGAGAACTGTGCATTTAGTTGTAGTGCATTTGTTACTTTCACCTTTAATAAACATATAAACAAAAAAAATGTCCTTTTATAGCATATTATTTGTAAAGGTATTTTTATTTCACAGGTCTTTTTCCACATTCCAGCAACCAAAATAAATACAGTAAATTTTCATAATAAGAAATCTTGTGAACAAATGTTTTCTTTTAATGTAACTGTCTATACTTGACAACATATATTTTATTGTAATTAAATGTTATTATTATACTTATTCAGAGTGAATGACCAAAAGAATTGTTCTGAGCTTTTTTTATTTTATTGAGACAGGGTCTCACTGTGTTGCCTGGGCTAGAGTGCAGTGGTGTCATGATAGCTCACTGTAACCTCAAGCTTCTGGGCTCAAGCAATCCTCCTGCCTCAGCCTTATGAGTAGCTAGCTGGGACTACAGCTGTGCACCACCACACCTGGCTAATTTTTCTGATTTTTTTCCAAGCGGGGTCTCACTCTTGCTCAGGCCGGTCTTAAATTGCTGGCCTCAAGTCTTCCTCCCATCTCAGCCTCCCAGTGCTGGGATTACAGTTGTGAGCCACCGTACCTGGTCTGTTCTGAGCTTTTTATAATTATTTTATCCTACTTTGGATACTCCTTTGGTCCTTTTATTATTCCCTGCATCCAACAATCTAATACTCCCATCTGAAACACTCACCTACTCTACCTGCCATCCTCTGGAAAAAAAAAACAAAACCCAGGATATATTCTACTAGGTTCTGAATACATCTTTGTATTGTTAATTTGCAATTTAAAGATCAAATTTTAGCTTTCTTTCATCTCATTTCTAAGACCTTTAAGTCACAGGTGTTCATATCATGATAATACTACTTTTTATTTGCATATCACTTTTACAGCTTTTGTTGAGCTTTCACCTATATTAAGTGAATTGCTTCTACCCGTGAAGTGGATGGAGCAGGTATTTCTCTTATCTTTAGGCAAGAAGAGTCCAGGCTCAGAGATGTGGCAGGGCTTCCTCAAAGTTTCATGACTAATAAATTGTAGACCCTAGACCAGAACTCGGGTATGAATGTTATTTTTACACAGTTCTTAACGATCCTTGTGGAATTTTTGTGAAATTTTGCTAGTATTGTTTATTTTTCATTAATAAAAGATTTGACCTGTTGTCTTTTTCAATTAAACTAATCATTCAACTAATATTTATTTTAGACCTCATGCAAAGAGAAAACTGAATATCTAGAGAAAATGGTTCAGAGAAATGAAAGATACAAACAAGATGTGGAGAGATTCTATGAACGTAAGCGACATTTAGATTTAATTGAGATGCTTGAAGCAAAAAGGCCATGGGTGGTAAGTCTTAATTATTATAGGCAAAAATAGGTGGTTCTTTAAGTAGCAGAGTAGTTATAAAAAAGGTACCAATTTCTATGTATTCAAATTAGGTGCTTCTTTTTCCTTTTTTGCTTTATATATTATAAAATTTATGTCTCTTACTATTTTATTATATAGCTGTGTGCTAGTTATTATATAACAAATAATAATTGTCAGTGCTCTTAATTCTTCCAGATTTTGGTCTTCAGTGTAGTTCTTTGATTGTTTTTTAAAATGTTAATGATCTACAAATGTTCACACATGTAAAAATTAAATCTTTGAGTATCCTCAGTCAGATTACTGAGAATTTGCTTCATCTTCAGTCAGATCACTGAGAATTTACTTAGAATGTGCCACTTATATCAGCTTCAGCTACAGATGTATCTTAACTATAGTCTTCTCATATATTTCATAGTTTTCCCAAGTTTGCTACATTGTAATCTGTGTGATGTACATTTTATTTAAGACCACGGTTTGGGTTAAAGATTCAATTCCCACAATGCATTACTTTATAATAGGTGGAACAAAATAGGTAAGAAAGTTTTGTAGTGTTCCAAAGTTAGAATGGAAAAATTGTTACTAGATTTGAAAAATATGTGGCTGTATTTGTGGCATTCTCATCCTATGCTAGTCCGTAATTTTATTATTCTTAAACTTTTTACTTTCTTCAGCTTTTTTTGATTGCATTTTTCCTATGTACATTACTACTACTTCATCTACTTTGTCTTTGAAATCTTTTGGTTTTCCGTTTCTTTCCTAAGGTTAATTTCAATCTTTTTTCACTTTTCTTTTTTTTAAAAATTTATTCTTACAGTTTTTGTGTTTCTTTTTTTCTTTTCTTCATCCCATTCACTCATGCGTTGTCTCAGTGTTCCACTTAACTTTTGTTAAGCAGATATTTATTATTTCCTGTGACATGACAGGATCATTTTCACCTAGCTAGCTACATGCTTTTTGTTTTCCCTTTGGCCCATTTTCCATTTGCTCTGTATTTTTTTTTTTTTTTGCCTTTTATGATTGAGTTGCTTCTTCATACATCCTTTTCATACATCCTCTCCTTTGGGAGATTAAAGGCAAATCTCATTTTAATAGCCATTAGAATGTAAGTTTTAGAAACAGAAAAGGATGGAAGTCAGAGTCCAGCCTAGTGATAGAAACCAATGGTCAATACATATCAGGACTCTTATTAAATCATTATATTGGTATTTACTGTTTTTGAAGTTGTCTCAGGGGGCAAATTTTATATTAATATGCCTGCCACAACATTCTTTTCTTAGATCTGATTTCTATCTGTATCTTGATTTTGGTACATATGTTAATTTAGGCTGGTAGTTCATTACCTTCTATTTCTTGAATTATTTGCAAGGAATATGAAAATGTTCGTCAGGAATATGAAGAAGTAAAACTAGCTCGTGACCGAGTGAAGGAAGAGGTCAGAAAACTTAAAGAAGGGCAGATTCCTATGAGTCGTCGAATTGAGGAAATTGAAAGGCAACGTCACAATTTGGAGGCTCGAATCAAAGAAAAGGTACTTTTTGGGTTCAATTTTGAATTGTTTAAATTTTATTTTAGCAAATATAAAAAATATTTTGCAAGTTTTCCAGAAATTTTCTGGAGTTTACTTGTAGCTTTCATTCCTTAAGTTTTTTAACTAGGAATTCTACCACCACAAGGCTTTCAGAGTCTTGTTACTGTTAGAGGATTGACACTTTATAGAAATTCTAAGATATGAAGAAAAATGAAATTGTGATTGTTCTAATTACAAGAGGATTCACAGTAGTATTTAGAAACATTGAGTTGCTTTGTGAATTTATTATATCTGCTTTGTAATTACACACCCTTTCGAAGGAGGGAGATATAAAAAATATGTTTCATAGAATATTCCCTGTATTTTAAAAGTATAACTTAAAATTTTTTATGATCATGGCTTTTAACTTTTAGGAGGATTTTGGGGTCAGATCATTTTGAAAATGGTTTAAATTCATGCCTCCAGAATAACCTAAAATAAGCAAATCTAAAATTTTACATAGATGCACTGAAGTCAAGGCATCTACCCTTACTTAAGAACCTCTGGCGTAAATTGGTCACTTAGCTCAAATAAGTAGAGTGCTTTGTAATTAAACCAGTGGAATTAATGCAATATGAAGGTTAATTTCGTGAAATCAGAAAACCGTTTTCAATGTGTTTGTACTACTATATACCCCTGATGTTGGCCATTGTGCTTGAAGATGGGTGTCAGTGTTCATAAAGGGAAGAAAGATTTCAACCTGTATGTAACTGCTATTAGAAAAAAATAGAGTCAAACATGATTTCCTCTATTGAAAAATCATTTTGTAGATAGTGTATTACAAATTTTGCAGTATTGTTTTCTTTGTAGTCATTTTCTCTTTATTTTTAAAATTGTGTGTAAATGTGAACATGCTACTCCAGGTTCTTCATTACTGGTTGAAGATTGCCAATTTGATAAAGGACCATTGAATATACAAGTTTGATTAATACAAGTTTTAACTTTTGTTTGTGAAAAAGCAGATATGTGGAGCTCTTTTCATTTAAAGCTATGATTGTGCTTTCTCTTTTCTGGGGCAACCTGTAAGAAAAATAATTTCTTGAGCTAGATGGTACCAAACATTTATTTACTATGCATGTTGAACAATGCTTGCTGAGTGAGAAGGGCCATATTTAGGAATATGAAGTCTGTAACAGAGAAAAAGAGTCAGTGGTTTAGAATTTGCTACTATCATGTTGGAAAAGCTCCACTGTGTCTTAATTCTAATATGGATTAAAATGTGACTTAAAATTATTATGCTCAAGTCCAGAAGATTAAACAGTTTTTAAGAACAGGTAAGAATTTTAGGACTTGATTGGATCTGATTTTAAAGAGAATTACTATTGATTATTATAAATTTAGAGCAAGAAAGGATTATAGATACTGTTCTAGATAAATCCACCCATTTTATAGTTAAGGATACTGAATCCCAGAGGTAAGTGACTGCCTCAAAGATACAGAACTAATAGTTGGCCATCATTGTTACATTAATGGAGTTGGTTGTAGTTAGGTTGAGGATTTATAATTGCTTTTTTTGGTTCCTGAATTTTCTGTGTTAACTGTGGAATTACTTTTATAGTGGAAAAAATATACATAATAAATTCCAAATCTCTTAACTGAGGAAACATATTTAAAAACCCTTTGTTTTCCTTGTCTATTCCTAACAGAAGCCCAGCTATTAAGGCATTGTCAAACATCCGGGAGCCTAATTTGTTTATTTGAACATCTACATAGCCTAAGATATTTTAGAATTTTTTTCCTAAAGAAGTGATCCAGGATTCTGGAAGTGGCACATTACATCAGTCTGTATTTTTTTGTTTTTTTTAAAGGATTAGCTGTGCAACTGGAACAAAACGGTTACTTTTGTTTAGTATTCATGCTATTCTTGTTCCTATACCCTCTGTTCCAAAAGAAAACTTTTTCCAACACTTGTAATTTTTTTCTTCCCAAACATTCCAGGGAGGTGATAAAGTGTTACGGACAGGGCATAGGGTTTAGATTCACACAGATCTGTAATTTAAATCCTCACTCTGCCATTTGCTAAATGCCTGACCTTGAGCAAGTTTAGTCTCACTGAGCTTTACTCTTATTAGTCAGGTGAAGACAGTAATAATAATCTGTATCTTACATGATTAACATGTATGAGGGCTGTCCGGAAAGTATCCAGCCATGTGATAAGAAAAATAGAGACAGCAATGGCTGGATACTTTCCAGACAGCCCTCATATGATTTAAATATAAATTAGTATTACTAGTGTCAATAAATTAGTTTTCCTCTGTAGAAAGAAACTACTTTTTCCTTAGCATTGAGAATCTACCACAATTTCAGTGATAATGCTAGGACTCATAGCTAAGATTTATTATAGGGAAAGGATACAAAACAGTAGAGGGAAAAGGCACATAGGGCAAAGTCCTGGGGAAACCATGCACAAGATTCCAAGGGTGTCTCCCAATGAAGTCTCACAAAACCTGCTTAATTCTTCCGTCAAATTGTGACAACACCTTGTGAAGGTGATGTCTACTGGGGAAGCACGTTAGAAACTCAGCACTCATTTAAAAATAAACAGAATCCAAGAAGGAAAGCAAGAGTTTAGCCTCACCCACACTATTTGTACAAACAGGCCTAGTAAACCACTGTTATCAGTTAGGAAATGGTACAAACACTCCCAAAATCCACCCAGACAACAAGCCAAGGGCCAACCTTGCAAACAAGCCTTTCTAAGAGTAGTTGTCTTAGGAATGCTGTGTTATTTCTTTTCTGTACAGCCCTATTCTTCACTGTTTGGATTACATATTTTATGTGTTAGTGATGTGTAATATGTGTTAATACGTAGTTTACATGTTTTATTTTTTAATACCAAGGAGGTAACATACTTGCTATGATAGGTGAACTCTATATTTTGAAATAAGACCTGATTTTGTATGTTACCATTTTTTAGCTATGTACATAGAGTACTTGGCCTCTTTGAGCCTTATTTTCTTCATGTGTAGAAAAGCAGTAATGTCTGTCCTGACTATCCTATAGGATGATTTTTAGGATCAGATAAAATAACATAGGAAAATAAATGTGAAGAAATAAAGCGTACACATGCACTTATTTTTAATATCAATAGGAATAACCTTTTGTAAATTTACAAATGACTGTTGGTATTTTTGGTGATAATTATGAATTTTGTTGAAATAAATTGTGAAAAATTGTTGTGGGTTAACTCACATAACAATATTGGAATGGACAGGGCCATATAATTGGCTTGCATGAATTTTTAATTAACTTTTCCCCCTGGTTTAATTTTACAGGCAACAGATATTAAGGAAACATCTCAAAAATGCAAACAAAAGCAAGATATCATAGAAAGAAAAGATAAACATGTAAGATTTCTTACTAAGATTTTTATTGTGTTAATTTGCCCTAACTTTTGTTTTCAGGTTTGGATTATGCAATAAATTCTTATTTAGGAATTGTCTAAGATCCTTCTCATTTTCTATTTCTTAATCTGTGAGTGAAACTAAGATTTGGAGGTATAGTAGTTGCACAGAGGACAATTAGGAAAAATTCCTCAAAACTACTCTTTTATGCATTATGATATTTGAGCTCAGAGGCTCAAGGTTTTTTAATAGAATAATGGTGGATTTAGTTATCTTAAATAGCAGAAATTAAATTCTGAGGTATACTGGTTTTTGTTTTTGTTTCTTTAAACACTGAATAGATCTTTCATTTCAAGAAATCAATGATGACATTTAGGTAGAAAATGCATATGTACCTTTATACATGATTGGAACCAATGAGATAAAGCATACTTAAACTACAGAACTTTTCATTTTGATTACATTTTTATTGTTAAATTTTAATGTGTTTTGATGTAATCTTGGTTTATAGCTCTAATTTCTAGAAATGAGGACAGTTAAATTGTAAAACTTCAGGTTATTGAAGGCAATTTTTTGCTAAGGAAAATCCTATTTATTTAAATTTTAGTTCATACTTAACCTAGCAAAGTTTAAAACTTAAGGGAGAGGCACTTTTCTTCTTCCAAAAAGATGAACTTCAGAAAACATCTGTGTGACAAAACACTGTCAAGGAGATTTCATGATGGAGCATGTCTTTATGTCTGTTTCCTTTGCTATTTCCTCAGGTTTATCTTGTACCCCTGAATTGAATTTTGGTATTCAGAAGTTATGTTTACTAATTTCTAAGAACATTTTTTATTATCTGATTATTAATTCATATCTTGTTTTTGATGTGTGTAGTATCTTCATAAATCTTTCTGAGAATACAAACTAAAAGTTTTTTGAAGTTTTCTTCTTTTCTCTCTCTTATCTTTTTTACTTGGTGTTTGTTTTTGGTTTTCTTATTTAGGTGTCTTGCTTTCTTCTTGGAGTCTTTCCTTATTTATCTGGGGATCTTTGGTTTTTTGTTTATGGTTAAGAGTAGGGCATGAAAAGGCTGATTAAAAATTCATTTTCTTCTTTGTCCTTTCATATTTGCCAGGGTTTGTCACTCTTATAATTCTTTTCAAATAATCTTTTTTATTTAAAAAAAAACCTTATTTTTTAATTGTCTAATAATTTCTGCTTTACCTTTTTTTTTTTAATTTCTAAGTATTACCAGGGTAAAAATGCTTTTGGTTTCATGGGATGACTTTTGTAATCATTGAATCAGGGTCAAAAGTGCGCCCATCACCCAGATAGTGTTTATTGTACCCGTTAGGTAGATTTTTGCCCATCCCCTCCTCCCCTCTTCCCCTGCTTCATTCCCATTGAGTTTTACTTCCCTCTATGCACTTTCTAAAACTAGTATATTGCTATGAAAGCCTTATAAACCAGGAGAGGAGCAATCTCAAGTATTAACTTCTTTTATTAGATTGAGGAACTTCAGCAGGCTTTAACAGTAAAGCAAAACGAAGAGCATGACCGACAGAGGAGAATAAGTAATACCCGCAAAATGATAGAGGATTTGCAAAATGAGCTAAAGACAGCAGAAAACTGTGAGAATCTTCAGCCCCAGATTGATGCCATTACAAATGATCTGAGACGAGTTCAAGACGAAAAGGCATTATGTGAAGGCGAGATAATTGATAAACGAAGAGAGAGGGAGACTCTAGAGAAGGAGAAAAAGAGTAAGTTTTCTTGAAGTTGGGCTAAAATTTTTATCAAATAGAGATGTATCTATGTTGATGGACTTTCTTCTTTCCCTGATAATCATTTAATTAAAATGCTTAAGTCTCCTTGCTTAGTAAGCTTAGCTTATGCCTTAATTACCTATGTCTTTCATGTACTGACCATTGCCTTATGTCACATTATGGCAGCTGATTTAATTCTCTAAAAGTGCTTAGCTTTATTTTCTTTACAGAGTCACTCACTGTTACTCAGATCAAATTTAAGCCCTAGCCTTCATAACGTTGCATTAGCCTAGTTCCTTGAAACCTGTCCAGTTTCATATTTGGTTTTCTTTTTTATGGACTATGTGAATAGATCTGTTGTGTTATTCAGATAGAGGAGATCTTATATTTTATCTGCTCAGTTTATATGATTAAGATTAGTAAAAAAAAAACCCTTTTTTTATGTTTGTCAAAGAGCTGGATGTATATGGCTGGAAAAGAAAGAACTAGAGGAGAAGGTGGTACAACCCCTTTTCTACCTCCAGATTCACTCAAAAGTAAACACTTTTAACTGTTTCAGCAGTTTTTCCTAATAATCCTTCCATATATGTATTATATTCTTATTTTACTATTGCTTGATAATCAATTTTAGACATTACATTTTTATATTTAGTTACTCTAGATGTTGATTTTACCTCATGACACACTCCTCCAATCCTCAAATGGAATTATTAATGATAATGATTTTTATTATAATTAATATACTTTTTTTGGTCATTTAACATTGCCAATATCGCTTGAATGCACTCTTTGTAAGCTGAAATACTAGTGCTCCTTTCTGTCCTTGCTTTTTACTTTCCTCCCTTCTCACATTCTAAATTCTTTCATCTGTACTCTGGTTTTGATATTTTGAAGACTGAAAACATTTATATTTATTGAGAGCTATAATTAAGTTTTATGTGCTCTATTTATGGATTAATTTTAGAAGTTTAGAAATACTGAGTATTATTAATTACAACAGTTAAACTTGTTCATAGTCAAGCCAAGTAGTACATTAAGATTAAATTACCTGTCATTGATAGCTCTTTGAAAATTTTCGATTTATCTTTTTTTTTAAAAAAACACCATTTCCTTTATATAATAATTTCTCTAAATTGACAAGAAGATACAAAGGTATCTTATCAGGCATGCTCTTGAGTTCTGTAGCCTTCTACTCCTTCCATCTAAACTGGTTATTCTCAAGGCCTCTTGCATGGTTGTCATATGGGAGTTCTCTGATTTTTTTTTTTTTTTTTTTATCCATCATAAACCTATTCATGAATTCCACATCTTCCTCTTTCTTACATTATGCCCTTATTTTGTTAGAATATGTCTTCGGGTAACCTCCTAAGAAGAGATGTCTGGGAATTAGATATCTAATGAGAGATATTAGGTCTTTGTACCCCTGAATATAAATATCTTTATTTTATTATCCCCTTTTCTCAATTTTGTTGTAGATACAATTCTGGATCGAAAATATTTTTGTCTCAAAATTTTGAAGGCCTTTTGCCATTGTCTTCTGATAGGAAATCTAGTGTTTTTCTCTTTTTCGTAGGTGACCTGTTTTTTATTTGTTTATTTTTTTGAGACAAAGTCTCACTCCGTTGCCTGGGGTAGAGTGCCATGGTGTCAGCCTAGCTCACAGCAACGTCAAACTCCCAGGCTCAGGTGATTCTCCTGCCTCAGCCTCCCAGGTAGCTGGGACTACAGGCATGTGTTACCATGCCTGCCTAATTTTTCTATTTTTTAGTAGAGATGGGGTCTTGCTCTTGCTCAGGCTGGTCTCGAACTCCTGAGCTCAAACGATCCTCCCGGGTCGGCCTCCCAGAGTGCTAGGATTACAGGCGTGAGCCACTGCGCTCGGCCCTGTTTTTTTTTTTTGATGGTCTCAAGATCATGTTTAATCCCAAGTGTTTGGAAATTTTAGAATGATTTGTCCAGGTCAGGTCTTTTCCACTATGAGGAGTACTTGCTTAGTGGTATTTATAACCTTTAGATCTAGGATATTCTTTTATGTTAATAATAAATTATTTCATTAATTAATGTTTTCAGAGAAATAATACTTTGTTTTCCAATTTAGGTGTGGATGATCATATTGTACGTTTTGACAATCTGATGAATCAAAAGGAAGATAAGCTGAGACAGAGATACCGTGACACATATGATGCTGTTTTATGGCTGAGAAATAACAGAGACAAATTTAAGCGAAGAGTCTGTGAGCCCATAATGCTCACGGTAAAAAATTTTGTTCATCTTGGTAGCGTCTCTTAATTTTATTATTGTAATCATTGTAGATTTTTGTTTTAAGAATTTTTAGTCCCATTAACACCTGGATTTTCCATTATCAGACTTGCGGCATCTGACATACTGCAGAATCCCTACATGAGCTTTTTAAAAGGCCCTCATCAGTGAGGGTAATAACTGTCACAAAACCTGTGAACTTTTTCTAGAAACAGGTATGGGAAACTAGCAACGTATTGGCAAAGGTTCATGTGGAACATTAGCTTGGTTAGCTGGTTCCTTCTGGCACTTGCTATTCTTAGGTTATAGCAGGCATTAGATTAAAACCTGCTCAAGAGATAGAAAACTTCTGCAAATAAATATGTTAACAAGGAACGCATGACAAGATAGGTAAGAAAATCGCTGGCTACAAAAAAAGACATTCTGAGGATTTGGAGAATGAAGCCAACAGTTCATTGACATCGTAAAGTATTTGATAGCTCTTACTGTTGATTGTGGGTCATCAAGAATAGGTGAAGCTATATTTAGTAAATCTTTTAATGAAATGTAGCCAAGGATTTACTAGGATGATTGCCATCTAAACTGTTTAAAATAGCTTGGCCATGTAAAGAGATGAAAAAATGAAAAATGACATCTTTAGTAATGATATATTAGATATAGATATATAATACAAACTTAAAACTCCAAAAATGACTTAAGGATTCTTTTTGCTAGATTATTTTTTCCTTAGAAAAGAACTCACTCTAGATCCTTGCAGGATTCATGAAAAGTTTTATTTTCTCTAACTCATGATTGTTATATTTTATTAAAAATCATTTTATATAGTTTTTCATCGTTTATTATATCTTACATTATATTAGCAAAATATGCATAATATATTCTCTTCTTGTTTGGGTATGTATTATTAGAAAGATGAGAATTTCCATTTTGGACGAAGACATTGTTTTGATTAATCTGATAAGGATTAAAAGAAAATATAAGCAAAAATATTGTGACCCTTAGTATAAGGTATAATACAAGTATAATTGTTAACAGATTTTTATTAAAATGCCAGTCTCAAAGTGATACTTCAACACTTTATTAGATTTGTCATCCTCTTATCATCTGATTTTCTAATAGTAGCCTGTCACTAAGTCAGATTACTAGCTGGCATGTATTTCCGCTTTATTAGTACATTTGAGTCTTTGAGATAAAGAAGTATAGTGTGCTTTTTTACTTTTCCGAAAATGACCTTTCACCTTTTCTACCACCTCCCTCCATCCATATCCCCCACATACTTACCTCACCCTTCAGGGTCGAGTTTAAATGCTACCACTTTCATAGACAGGGTGGTACTATACAGCCTTCAAATTTTAGTCATGTATCTTGGGAATTAGCAATCTGTTTCCATGATTTATTTCTAACAATTGCAATCTAGAATTGGAGAATTGTGCAAAGATTTATTTACAGATATACTCACAGAAGTGTTTATAATAGCAGAATGATAGGGCAGCAGAAGAAAATTTACAAAGATACTGATTGGTTAAGTAAATTGTTCTCTATAGTGGAATATTGTGCAGCCATAAAAATGTTGCTGTAGATCTTTTTTAACGAATACATAAGGAAATATATGACATCTTAATCATAAAACAGGTTACAGAATAGGATGTATAGAAAAATTTCATTTAAAAAATTGTGAAACCAGGAGGCTGCCATCAACTACCAGATTATCTTGGAGTCCTATGTCTCCTATATCTGCCTATCTGTGTCTCACTACTTTGACAGTGAAGTTGTGACTGTGAAGTTCTTTGAAGAACTTTGGCAAGTATTTTCTTCATCAGTCTCAGGAGGAGAGGGAGCGTCCTAAGAAACCAGAAGCTGAAGAACCAACAAGAGTGGCTAAATCTTCCTTCAGGATATCAGGAAACCTCCAGACTATAAATGCCATAAAGTATGCTTACCCTTGGGAAAAAAATCTCGTGAATCGGTCACTACTAGAACCACACAAACTCACCAGTGCCCAAATTGACCCCTACTTGTGTGACTTCATTGAGACTTATTACCTGAATGAGCAGGTGAAATCTATCAAAGAATTGAGTGGCCATATAACCAATTTACACAAGATGGGGGCCTTGGAATCTGATATAGCAGAATATTTCTGATTAGTATACTCTGGGAGAATATAGTAAATGAGAGCTAAATCCTAGACTGGCTTATTTCTAGCTACATTTTTTTTTTTTAAAAAAAAGTGACCAGGCACGGTTTCTTGCACCTGTAATCTCAATTACTCAGGAGGATTGCTTGAGGCCGAGAGTTCGAGACCAGCCTGAGCAACATAGTGAGACCTTATCTCTAAAATATGAAAAAAAAAATCAGCTGGACATTGTAGCGTGCACCTGTAGACCCTGCTACTGGAGAGGCTGAGGCAGGGAGATTGCTTGAGCCCAGGAGTTCAAGGCTGCAGCGAGCTATGATCACATCACAGCACTCCAGCCTAGGTGAAAGGGTGAGACCCCCATCTCTAAAAAAATAAAATAAACTTTTTAAAAGGTGACTTTCTGTGGTCATACTGGGGTCATTTTTACCCTTTCTGTAAATTGCAGTAAACCTCCACTTTCATTTGCGTCATTTTTTCCAATACAGTAATATGGTCCCCAAAAAATTGTAAAACAGTAGTCACTAAATATTTATAGTATAGGGTAATGGTGTTTTTTGTGGTCTAATTTTTTTTATTTGCTTATGTATCTTTTCTACACTGATTGATAGCCTATAATTTAAAGTAGAGAGTAGTGTTGGACAACATTTCTGTGACAAGCACTGTACTGTTTTTTATTGTATTATCTCTTTTAATCCATATTTAGTCATATGAGGTATATACTGTTTTACTATATCCATCTTACAGATATAACTAAAACTTTCTGAGATTTAAGTAGTGCTTGAGCAAGATCATACATAGGATTTGAAAGAACTGCTGTCTGACCCCAGAGCTCTAGCCCTTAACTAGTATGCTTCATAATATATTATACATAAATACCTCCCTTCTCATTATTTTTTCAAGAAAGCTACTTTCCATCTGCTGAAAGCAATTGATCTCTCCTCCAAAATTCCACAGATAGCACTTTTTATATACCTCTGTTAATGGGAGCTTTAATCATGCTCTGCTTTTCAACATACTTATTAATCTGCAATAAATAATAGATTGTATTCTCCTTGAAACAGTTTTTTTTCTAACCTAATTTGATATCGTTCATAGCATTGAACCTCATATGCAGAAGTGCCTAATGAGTTAATAGTTTTAAAATAAGTCAGTAAGTTTTTATATTCTGGTGGTACAAACCTGGAGTTTGTTTTGAAGGCACTAGCAGTTATAATTAAGTTATAGCACTTTTTTTTCCCCTATTAGTTTTATAAAGTTTTATTCAGTTCTTTGTGTTTTTTCTACCTATCAGTCATTTCCATGTATAGTATGAAGTTCTCTTGAAAATTAAGAAGAAAAATATTAAAAGTTTTGGGGAAGATGAAAGATGTTTATATTAAGTCACAATCTAAGACTGTTTGAAATGAGTTGACCAGAAAGGCATTTGTTATTTCTTAGATAGCATCAAAATCAATATCAATATGCATCAAATATTATTCACATCTTGGCTTTTGTTCAACTATATACTGTATTGTTTCTGTGTAATAAAATAGATTAGATTTTTTAAAATGACCCTTTGATACCAAATTGTTCTTTGTTCTTTTTTTTGTCTTCCCTTTTCTCAAGGATTAAAATTTAATTTTTTAAAATCTAAGTTAAATATTAATGTATTTTAATAATTGGTTTGAGTTTTATGAAAAACTTATTTTTTTCTTTTTGTTCAGATCAATATGAAAGATAATAAAAATGCCAAATACATTGAAAATCATATTCCATCAAATGACTTGAGAGCCTTTGTGTTTGAAAGTCAAGAAGATATGGAGGTTTTCCTCAAAGAGGCAAGTACTAACCAACATAACACTTTGATTCACTTGGGCCATGTCTTTCAGTCCTTGAATTTTTAACTTCACTAGAGCAAAAGGTGATAACTAATTTTACTACCAGTTAACTCTTGTACAAAATCACTCAATTTTGTTAATTTCTTTCCTATCTATGCCACATAAGGCAATGAATTTGTTTTATAAAGGGAAAATAGCTGATAATATTCTGTCTGTACCATATTTTGAAATTATCATTTGAAATTAATATGAAGAATAATTGTCATGTTTTAAGAGACAGAAACAGTGATAGACCTTTGGTCTTGAACATCCTTTTTTGGAAATGTATTGAGATGAACTTAGTTTTTCTTTGAAAGAGAAATCAATATGTTTTTGCTTATTAATATATTAATAAAGAAAACTTCTTTAAAAAGAATAAGAATCCTGTATCTGGCTATAGAAAAACACCACTGACCAAGAATTTAAGCCACTGAAAGACAGCATGTCTTAGTAGTTAAGTACATATACTCTAACTAGGTTGGAAGGATTTGAATTCTGACTTGTTACTTGGGCAACTTACTGAAATGTTTTTTGCCTCACTTTTCTCATCTGTAAAATGGGGAGTGATGGTGGTAATACCTATTTTAAAAGATGGTTGTGAGTATTTAAGTCAGTTAAAATGTAGAAGTGTAATAACAATGCTTAGTAGCTATTATAATGTTATATACCTATATAATTATATATTGTTAGTTACATATGATATATTGTTAGCTATGTTATTGTCTGTAAGATTTCTTTTTCCTTTTGCGTATGTCTTCTGTTTCTTTAAAAGGCTCATAAAGATTAGGTCTAGAATTTGTTTAGTCTTGCTTAAACCTTTGCTAATTGGTCTAAGGACCCTGAATCAGCTGGAGTGGTCTTCTGTTTCTCTGGTACACAGTGCTTAGAAAGAATCCTTACTTTCTTTTGCTTTTATCATATTGTCCTACTCCTAAGGTTTGGGAGATGGCAGAGAATGTGAACATAAAGATGACTGGATAAAAGGGTTGTATGTATAAAATTATAAAACGAGCTCCAAAAAGGTAAACATTTGTATATGTTAGAACTATTCAAGCCTAGCCAGATCTGATGTTAGAGCTCATTGAAGAAGTCAGTTGCTTGGGTTACATGTCTTTGAGACATGGTACACTGTGAAGTAGAGGCAATATGATTTCTGTTTTGCACATGGCCAGCTTAGCCCATACAGAGTACCTTGCCTTGTGTAAAAACCCATTCTACCTTTGCACTGAGAGTTTGAACCATATTGATGCAGAAAAGTAGACCCTAAAACTGGATTCTGGCCTGAAGGCCAAGTGGGTTGTGCAGGAAAGAATTCAAGAGCGAATTGACAGAGTAAGGCAAAAGCAAGTTTACTGAGGTAAGGGGAAAAAAAAAGGTGGCTGCCTTATAGAGCAGTGGCTATCTCTCAGAGTAGTAGAGAGTATCCCTTTGTGAGTTTTCAGGGTCTTATTTTATACCTTATATTTAATTTTATATTGAGCAGAGGGAAGATTATTCATATGATTTCTATGAAAGGGATGGGGAGTTCCCAGAACTGAGGGTTCGTCCCCTTTCTGAACCCCACAGGGTAACTTCTGGGAGTTGTCATGGCATTTGTAAACTGTCAAGGCGCTCTTGCGAGTTTCTTTTAGTATGCTAATATATTATAAGCAGGGTATAATGAGCAGTAAGCATAACCTGAGGCTTTTGTTGTGGCCTTCTTAGTTTTAACTGGTTTTGGCTGGTTTCTCTGCCCTCTCCTGTTTTATCAGAGACCTTGGTTTGAGGCTTATGACTCTATTGAGCAAGGCCTGCCCATTCCCTGTTTCAATATATTTATCGTATGACACAGATTCTTGATAATTTGATTTTTATTTTTTCTTGTGCTGTAACAATTAACTTTACATAAAACTGCTTGTCAGATAGTACCAGAACTTCTCTTATATCTATGACTTTTTGTGTTTTAAATTGTGAAATTTTATTCTATATAACCTTCCCCTGTAATTGTATCTACTAGAGTGCTGTTTCTCATCCTTTAGTAACTTACAAACCATATTCACAATTTTTGCCTTTTCTATATATTACATACAATGTACAGCCATCACAATTGTTGCCATATCTGGGTACTACCTACAGTATTTAATATTTTTCTTTCAGTCACCTCACTTGTTACTCAAAAAAATCTTCTAGAAGGAAATATAATATCACTACCAAATTAGAAAACCAATAATTTACACAACAGTAAGGCAATAAACACAATGTTAGTAAATTCTGGATCTGTATTGTTGTTTCCTGAAAGCAAATAACATGTTAAAAAGAGATGACAAGGAGTTAAGGACATGCTGACATCCGTACTGTAACTTTCTCCATGGTGTAATTAGAAATATTGAAAAGGAATTGAAAGGGAAATTACTTTCTTACTGTGCAGTTCAGTTTTATTTAATGTAACCACTACAACAATAGATTTTAGTAATTTAATGTACCCCATATACTAAGGTCAATGATCCATTGACTCATGGCTAATATTGTTTCATTTATGCCTCCAGTTCTCTGTTGGTTTTTTTCTTGATAACTTATTTTGATATAATTTAAAACTAACAGAAAAGTCACAAGAATAGTATGTGGAACTTCTTTATTCCCATAAAGCCCATAAATCAGATTCACTGATTATTTACGTTTAGCCTCATTTACTTCATTATTTCTCCATTGCAAAGTACAGTAAATATTGCTGTAGCACAACATATACATTCCTAAAAATCACTGTTATGCAAAATTGTACAATTAAAAATACACAGGAGTTATGAGGGAGGAAAAGGTTAGAGTACAACACTCAAAAATTTCATCAGTAACGTGAAAAAAGATGAACCTATTGAAAATAGTGACACAGTTTTATACATGCTAAATTGTTAACTAATACCCAAATACAATAAATATGATGCTTTATTTTGAAAAAGACCTGAAATTGGCTTATAGAAGTGGGTATTGGATGTGTTCAGCTTGTGAGTTATTGTGTAGTGGTTAAAGCAACTATAAACCAGTTATCTGAAATTATTAATAGATGGAAAGTTGTAACAAATGTGGGTGGCTGTGGCTCATAATACATAGTAAACTTAAGTAGCTAGCTGGTAAATGTTTGAGGGGGTATATGTGTGTCTGTGTGTGTGCACACGTAAATTACGTGTATTCTTAGGAAGCTTGGTTCAGTTGGGTGCAGTTTTCTGCATTCACCTAGGGAAAACCTTTTGTTTCTTTGTGGGTGAATTTGCACTTAAGCAAATGTGAAATTCACGTAATGCTCAAATTGTTTCCTAGTGTGTCAGTCGCTTGGAGCAAATTTGTTAACAAGCGTTATAACAAAACAATTTTTCTCTTTGTAATTATTTATGTGGAGATATTAATACTTTGAGATTGCAAATACCCTGTTCTCTTGAAAGCCTGCCTAGTAGATTTAAGAATCATAAATGATTCTACCTCAGTCATTCCTTCTATATTTATTAGCTTTCTGCCCATAAGAAAGTTTTGTCTTCTCTTCCATTTATTTTATCAATATAGACTCATAGAATTTTATGTGTTATAAATTTTAATGCTCAAATTATCCCAGATTTGATTAGTGAGACCCTCTTCAAATTGACTCCTATGTCCTTTTAATATGTTCCCATCATATTTTGAGCAATTCTTAATTTTTACCGAAGTAAGATGTTACAGGTTCATCTTTAATGTGCCCTGCCTCGGCCTTAAAATCAGCCCTTTCCATAAAGATCCCTAGTTTCTTTTAGAAACCAAGATCTGGATACTAGATGTGTCCATTGCTACTGGTGTCTCATTGCTTCCAGGTCCTCTCATGCAAACCCTTATATCTATATGTATTTCTGTATTTATCTAGAGAGCAAGAGAATGTAAATGCAACGTGAGTTCACACTGCTACTTCCAATTGCAATCTAATACTACAGGGTACCTTCTAGTCTTTATCCTTTACATATTTATAATTTCCTTCTGTATTAATGAAGAGCATAGCTCTCCATATTGTCAGTGTATTTACTCATTTGTTCAAGCCTAGAATACTGTGAAGGTAGTTTTAGAATTGCTAATCCGTACTGCCATGAAATTTCTCCATTCTACCATCCCACCGTGCCTCCATTAATATCTGTCAACGTTGTTTTGTTTTTTTCGGGGTATAAGTCTTATATATCTTTTGTTAAAAATATGTATATTTTAAATTTTATTCTTATTTATTTATTTATATTTCGTGTAATAGAGACCGGGTTTTGCTGTGTAGCCCAGACTGGTATCAAAGTCCTGGCGTCAAGCAGTCGTCCTGCCTCAGCCTCCCAAAGTGCTGGGATTACAGGTGTTGGCCGCTGTACCTGGCCTAAATGTGTATTTTAATGTGTATTTTATGGGTTTTTTGTTTTTTGTTTTTTGTTTTTTTTGAGACAGAGTCTCACTCTGTTGCCCGGGCTAGAGTGCTGTGGCATCAGCCTAGCTCACAGCAACCTCAAACTCCTGGACTCCAGTGATCCTTCTGCCTCAGCCTCCCGAGTAGCTGGGACTACAGGCATGCACCACCATGCCCAGCTAATTTTTTCTATATTTTTAGTTGGCCAATTAATTTCTTTCTATTTTTAGTAGAGACGGGGTCTCCGCTCTTGCTTAGGCTGCTTTTGAACTCCTGACCTTGAACAATCCTCCCGCCTCGGCCTCCCAGAGTGCTGGGATTACAGGCATGAGCCATCACGCCCAGCCTATTTTGTGGTTTTTTAACACTATTTAAAAATATTTCTAAAACTCATTTTCTAATTGTGCATTGCTAGTTCATAGACACACAGTTGATTTTTTTTTATATATTGATTTTGTATCCCTGTGACACTGTCAGTTCACTTTCTGAGTTCTAGGACGGGTGTACCTGGGAGATACCATGAGTTTGGTTCCAGACCACCACAATAAAGCAAATATCACAATAAAGCAAATATCTCAATAAAGTGAATCACACAATTTTTTGTTTCCCAGTGCAGATAGAAGTTATGTTTATACTATACTGTAGCCTATTAAGAGGGCAGTAGCATTATGTCTTTAAAAACATATGTACATACCTTAATTTTAAAATACTTTAGTGCTAAAAAAATGCTAACAGTCATCTGAGCCCTCAGTGAGTTGTAATCTTTTTGCTGGTGGAGAGTTGCCTCAATGTTGATGGCTGCTAACTGATCAGGGTGGTGGTTGCTGAAGGTTGGGGTGGCTGTAGCAACTTCTTAAAATAAAACAACAAAATTTGTTGCGTCGATCAATTCTTCCTATTACAATATATTTCTCTGTAGCATGTGATGCTGTTTGATGCCATTTTACCCACAGTAGAATGTCTAAAATACTGGAGTCATGGCCAGGCTTATTGGCTTACACTTGTAATCCTAGCACTTTGGGAGGCTGAGGCAGGCGGATCGCTTGAGGCCAGGAGCTTGAGACCTGGCTGGGCAACATGGTGAGACCCCATCTGTACAAAAAATAGAAAAATTAGCATGGCACATGGCTATAGTCCCAGATACTCAGGAAGCTGAGGCAGGAGGATCACTTGAGCCCAGTAATTTGATGTTCCAGTGGGCTGTGATGACACCATTGCACTCTAGCTGGGGCAACAGAGCAAGACTCAATCTCCAAAAAAAAAAAGGGAATCAATCTTCTCAAACCCTGAACCCTGCTGCTATGTTATCAACTAAATTTATGTCATATTCTAAATCCTTTGTTGTCATTTCAACAGTGTTCACAGCATCTTCACCAGGAGTAGTTTCTATGTCAAGAATCTACTCTTTGCTCATTCATAAGAAGTAACTCTTGATCTGTTCAAGTTTTATCGTGAGATTACAGCAATTCAGTCACATCTTCAGGCTCCACTTCCAATTCTTTTGCTATTTCTACTATCTCTGCTGTGACTTCCTCCACTGAAGTCTCGGACTCCTGAAAGTCATCCATGAGGATTGAAATCAGCTGTTTCGAAACTCCTGTTAATGTTGTTATCTTGAGCACCTCCCTTGAATCACAGTTGTGCTGAATCATCTAGAATGGTGAATCTTTTCCAGAAGCTTTTCCAATTTACTTTGCCCAGATTCATCAAGGGAATCATTATCTATGGCAGCTATAGCCTTATAAAATGTATTTATTAAATAATAATACTTGAAAATCAAAATTACTCCGTGATCCATTCTTGATCTGAAGAATGAATGTCGTGTTAGCAGGCATGAAAACAACGTTAATCTTCTTGTACATCTCCCCATCAAAGCTCTTGGGTGACCAGGTGCATTGTCAACGAGCAGCAGTGTTTTGAAAGGAATCTTTTTTTTTGAGCAGTAGGTCTCAACAGTGTGCTTTCAATATTCAATAAACTATGCTGTAAACAGATCTGCAAACATCCAGGCTTTGTTGTTCCATTTCTAGAGCACAGGCAGAGTAGATTTAGCATAATTTTTGAGAGCCCTAGGATTTTTGGAATGGTAAATGTGTATTGGCTTCAATTTATGATCACCAGCTGCGTTAGTCGCTAACAAGAGAGTCAGCCTGTCCTTTTTGAAGCCAGGCATTTGACTTCTTTCTAGCCATGAAGTTTCTAGATGGCATCTTCTTCCAATAGAAGGCCATTTTGTCTACATTGAAAATCTGTTGTTTGGTATAGCCACCTTCATCCACGATCTTAGCTAGATCTTCTGGATAACTTGCTGAAGCTTCTGCATCAGCACTTGCTGCTTCACCTTGCACTTATATGTTGCAGAGCTGGCTTCTTTCTTTAAACCTCATGAACCAACCTCTGCCAGCTTCAAATTTTTCTTCTACAGCTTCCTTACCTCTCTCAGCCTTCAAAGAATTAAAGAAAGTTAGGGCTTGCTCTAGATTAGGCTTTGGCTGTAAGGGAATATTGTGGCTGGTTTGATCTTCTTTCCAGACCACTCTTGTCTCCAGACCTCTAAAACTTTCTTTCTTAGCAATAAGGCTATTTTACTTTCTTATCATTTGTTTGTTCATTGGAGTAACACTTTTAATTTCCTTCAAGAACTTTTCCTTTGCATTCACAACTTGACTAACTGGTGCGAGAAGCCTAGCTTTCTGCTTGTCTTGGCTTTCGACATTCCTTCCTCAATAAGCATAATCATTTTCAGCTTTTGATTCAAAGTAAGAGGCTTGCAGCTCTTCCTTCCACTTGAACATGTAGAAGACATTGTAAGATTAATTGGCCTAATTTCAGTATTGATGTCTCTCAGAAAATAAGGAGGCCTGAGGAGAAGGAAAGAGACCAGGGAACTTACGGTTGGTAGAGCAGTCAGGATAACATTTATTAAGTTCGCCTCTTACATGGTTGTGGTTTGTGGCACCCCAAAACAATTGCAGTAGCAACATCAAAGATCACTGATCACAGAGCCCCCTAGCAGATATAATGAAAAAGTTTGAAATACTGGGAGAATTACCAAAATATGACACAGAGACGCGAAGTGAGCATATGCTGTTGGAAAAATGGCTCCAGTAGACTTGTTCAACACAGGGTTCTTACAAACCTTCAGTTTGTTAAAAAAAAGATCTTCAAAGCTTAGTAAAGCAAAGTACAATAAAATGAGGTATGCTTATAGTTGCTTTGTAGATTCCATAGGATTTTCTATGCAGAAAGTCCTGTCTTTTGCAAATAGATGGTTTTACTTCTTCCTTTCCAATCTTTTCTCTCTTCAATGTGCTTCATTACATTGGCTCATACTTCCAGGACAGTATGGAAAAGAAGTGATACAGTCAGACATCCTTGCTTGTTTCTAGCCTTGGGAGGAAAGCACTCAATATTTCATCATTAATTATTATACTTGTGGTAGCTTTTTTATAGATGCCCTTTATCGGGTTGAGGAAGTTCCCTTCTGTTCCTAGTTTGATGAAAATTTTTGTCATGAATAGCCCTTGAATTTTGTCAGATGTTTTTCTGTATCTCCTGAGATGCTCATATGGCTTTTGTACTTTGTTAATATGATAAATCAGATTGGTTGATTTTTTTACAGTTACATCAATCTGACATTCCTGAGCTAAACTCTGGTTGGTCATGTATCCTGTTGATATGTTGCTGGATTCTGTTCACTAATATTTTTAAAGAATTTTTTGTATGTGTATTTTTTGAGGGGTATTGATTTATAGTCTTTTGTGTAGTGTTTTATCAGGTTTTGGTATTAGGATTATGCTGGTATCATAAAATGACTTGAGAAGTATTCTGTCTTGTTTTATCAAATTTATCAATGAAAACATTTGGGTCTGAGGTTTTAATCATTGGGATTTTTTTTTTTTTTTATATAGCAAATTCCATTTTCCTAACAGGTATAAAAGCTATTCTAGTTTTTCCATTCATTTTGTTTCAAATTTGGCACATTGCATTTCTAAGGAATTTTTTCAGTTCGTTTAAGTTGTTTATGTTTTTGGCATGATGTTTTTCATAATGTTTTGTTTTTAATGTTTCTAGGATCTTTTCACCACTAAGCCCATCAAGGAATTTTGCATTTCAGATACTGGATACTTTAGCTCTAGAATTTCCATGTAACTCTCTTTCATTGTTTCTTTTTGTCTGCCGAAGTTCTCTTCATTCATTATGACCATAGTTTTCTTGAATATATATATATCATGTATATATATCATATATGTAAAAAACAGCTGCTTCAAAGTTATCTGCTAATTCTACCATCTAGGTCCTTGTGGGGTCAGTTCCTCTTTACTGCTTTTTCTCTTGTTTGTGATGACATTTTATCCTCATGCATAGTAGTTTTTTATTGCATACTGGAATTGTGGATGATACATTGTAGATACTGGATTCAGTTATTTTATTCTAAAGAGACTAGTAGACAGTTAACTGCCTCAACCTCCAAATTCTGTCTCCCAAGCAGTGGACAGCAGCTAAAATCTCCATTCAGCCTTGCTTATTGCTTTCCTCCAGCCCTCTCGAGTTTTTCCATGCATTCATAGTTCAGTGGGCAGCCAGGGATTAAGATAAGAGTTTAAATGCAGATTTTGAGGCTTCTCACTTTGCAGCACCCTTCTTCCAAGAACTTACCCTCTCACTTTACAACCATTCTCCTCACCCCAAACTCCACCCTATGATTCCTCCAGCTAGAAAAACTGCAGTTTTCTACCTGAATTTAATCTCCACTCCTCATTCTCCAGATTGGGGAATGCCCTCAAGCCACAAGCCACATGAATGCAAATCTCTCCTGGTACTAGTTTTATCTTTCAAATGTCAGCTCCCCTCCAACTTCTGTCTGCTTTTTATCTATCTCCAGTGCCTTAAAGAATTGTTTTTTAAATTTTGACCGGAGTTTATAATCTTTAGCACAATACCAGATAATCTGCCAGTAATGAAAGCATAACTGCCCTCCTTCTGTATTAGTTTGAAGCAAATCTCAGACATTTTGTTTCATCTGAATATATTAATATTTCATGTCTTTTTAAAAAATGGACTCTTTTTGTAAAAATATATAAGTATGGTATCATTTTCACAGTAAAATTTTCTTCTAAGTAACATCAAATATCCAATGTTTAAATTTCTGATCCATCCCGTGAATGCCAGTAGGAATGAGGTAACTTTAAAAATCATTTCAGTTGACAGTATATAATTAAAATAATATTTTCTTTTCCCTGTTTTCAGGTTCGTGACAATAAAAAATTAAGAGTAAACGCTGTTATTGCTCCCAAGATTTCATATGCAGACAAAGCACCTTCAAGATCTCTGAATGAACTAAAGTAAGTCTGGAAAATACTGCTAGGACTAATTTGAGTATTGAGTAATTAAATATATGTTAATTATCTCTTTGTCACATAAATGTGTTTGTCATAGGCTTTATTATTTCCTTTTGGGATCTCTGGTTAAGTCTAAAATAAGGAAAAATTTAGGCCCAGGAACAGACCATGATACAGTTAGTGTATGATGAAGGTGATGTTTCAAATCAGTAGAACAATATTGGACTGTTTAATAATAAAGATACTAAAATGGTTATTTATTGGGAAAGTGAAATAATAAATCATCACTTGATGCTACAAAAATAATTTTGCATTATTTTTGCAAAAAATGTAAAAATTGCAGTTATAAAACAATTAAAAGTAAATATCTTAACTCTAGATATAGGTAGATTATTCTCTAGATATAAAAACAATAAAGGCTTAAATTTTTTCTGGCAAGTAAATAGTAATATTTAATGATTTTAAAATGTAAAAAAAGACTTTTCCTGTATCATTGTTGAAATAATTTATGTTTCATTTATTATTTATTGGCTACTTATCTACTCTCAGATTTTTTCAAAAGGAGTTTTAAGAAAATCTAATTACCACTTTTCCTTTCAGACAATATGGATTTTTCTCTTATTTGAGAGAATTATTTGATGCACCTGATCCTGTAATGAGTTACCTTTGCTGTCAGTATCATATTCATGAAGTTCCTGTAGGAACTGAAAAGACCAGAGAAAGAATTGAACGAGTAAGAAATTATTGAATTATTACCCAAAATGTAGTTTTGTTAAAACTTTTTAGTTAAAACTTTTTAGTTAAAAGCAAGCAAAAAGTGTCAGAAATTTGAATAAGTTGTTTTTAACTGTGCAGAAATTATCTTTGTATTTGCTATATTTGATATGACGTAAAACAGTGATTGTTGTCTAATACTTTGACAGGAATGATGTGGACTTAATTAAAATAAATAAATACTTTATACCTTTAAGGTAATTGAATAAAGTTAAAACCTAGAAAGAGACACCAGATACACTTACCTGATTCTTCCTTGCTTGATAAACCTATGTTCAAACATTATATTAATAGTTTAATCATTTAAATTCTTGTGTTCAAGATTATCTTTCAGACAAATTACACTTTAAAATGGTAAACTGGGATTACATTTTTTTGGAAATTTTGGAATTTTTTTGGAAAGCCCTCTCAAAGCTTCTACTTAAGATTTTCTCGTATATGAATGATCACCCCTCATAGGAACTCATTTGTTTGGCTAGTGTGTAGAGCCACAGAAACTCTTAGTTCCTACATTCTGTTAATGCTGTTTGGAATTTTCTTCTTACAAATGTTCTCCATTACACCAATCCATGTGTGCTTTTATCATAGGCAGAAGCAGAGAAGAAATCTCTCCTGGAACAGGTTTTTCCAAAACACAAAGTTGCTGTGTTAATACTGTTTATGAGCATCTGGGAACCAATTACAGACCTAAAGTTATTTATAATACTTAGTTTAATAGAAAATATGTTTTAAATTCTTAACAACCAGTGTACAAGTATTCCTAAGATAATTCATTTGGGGGATCTCTATACTTCATTAACAGAAAAGAGAAATGAAGGCTTATTACCAACGCATTTTGTGAAAACATGTTGCTTATAGTAAGTTTCCTATGTCTTTGATTAGAAATGACTTCCTATTATGGTAATCATTTGGGGAAACCAAAAATAGAACTCTCAGTGTAGGTATACCTTTCTTGGGCCTTAATTCACTGAACTTTAGAAAAGAGGACAAGACCATATGTATAGACCAAACCAATTTATGTCATAACTTCAGGGATAGGTGGGGCTATCTCTGAAAGTAAGGGGAATAGAAATTTTTTTTACTAATGCAGGAGACAACGGAAAGTTTGATAAGGGCTTTTAGCTTCACTTTGGGACAGAAAGGAGAAGTTACTTAATTTGGAAAATACTTTTACTTTTTGACTTGTGCTTCAAGTTGAATTACTTTTATGTACTTTTACTTTTAACATTTTGTTTAAGTCACCTAGCAAGCTTTAACACTGCTATTTGTGCTAGAGAAATAGATTTGGAATTTGTATAATTTACATTAAAAGTGAAATTATTTCCTTCTCCTTTATTTCTTTTTCAGGTATTTTTCATTAATCTTAATGTTTTATATAAATGATTTTTAAAATTTTTGAACACATTGAATGTTTCTTATAGCTTATTGTCACAATGCCCAACTCAGTGTTACATTATATATAAATACTTTAAATTATGATGATACACTTTTCAGACATGTGTATATATGGTAAAGCCAAGTTAGGAAGTATTTCAAGCACCTGGTAAAGCCCCTGGCATTATCTTGGCCATCTTTTAGAAGGTACAAACTTGTTGAGGAAATTTACTGCCTTTACATCCTTAGTCTTTATGGTTTATTTCATATCTGGATAATGGCAATAATGGCTGTGTTTCTTTTTTAGAATAAAAATATGTTCTTTAGTCTGTGTTTTGCTTTATTATCAAGTCTTAAAATTTTAGCTTCCCTAACAGAGTTTAAACCCTATTCATGGAATTGTTCTCTCATTAATTTCTAAGACTCCCCTTTGGTTAAATTGTCTGCTGACCTTCTTAGCTTGAGATGTCCTTTTTGCTGGAAGTGTCCTTCCCTCACTATCTCTGTCAGTTCAAATCCAGTTTAAAACTCATTTTTATGAGTTACATAGTCTAGTGGGATAGACTCACCTCATCCAGTCTATGCCTTCATTCCAAATTATTCAGGATTTAGGATGCCTGTTTATACTCTGTTGACCTAATGTGTTGAAACATGTCTTATTTCTTCACTTAGACTGTAAACTTCTGGAGGGAAATAAGCCACAAGAGTAGTGGTTATGAACCTTTAAAGATTGGAGATAAATTGCATTATAGTAGCCTATTCTTTGTAAATATACAGAAGATATATCTAATAATAATAAGGTATTTAAAATGTATTTTGGTTTATGAAACCTGTGTTTTGAGAGAAAAGATCTCAAAGAACAAAAATATAAAACAATATTTTGAAATCCATGAACAATGATTCACTTGAGTATTCTCCCAAATATATGGGAACTAAATATAAGACTATTTATCTTTAAACAATATGACTGAGGGGAGGGGAAAGTAACTTGCCTGAAATAATGTACTTCAGTTTTTGGGATCCCTGGCTCTTGATATCTCTTCTTTAGATATAACAAAGCTCCAAAAGTATACTTATTTGGGAAGGTTGTATAGTGAAGTATAACTGACTTTGCTAGTTAGTTTAGTTTTCTCCTAATTCTCTCTTCCTTGGTGGTGTTTTACAAAATATTGACCTGAAATGTATCAGCCACCTTTTTTGAGATGTTGTTGGATAAGTGAAAAAAATGAAAATGTATCTTGTATATTTTGCTCTTCCAAGTTTCACTTGGTCTGTATTTTTAATTCTTTAGTCATTTAAAATGTATAATTATTATTAGATGTGTGCTAATACTTGTTTTACGTTATAGGTAATACAAGAAACCCGATTAAAACAAATTTATACAGCAGAAGAGAAGTATGTGGTGAAAACGTCTTTTTATTCAAACAAAGTTACTTCTCTTAACACATCTCTAAAAGTAGCCCAGTTTCTCACAGTCACTGTGGATCTAGAGCAAAGAAGACACTTAGAAGAACAGCTAAAGGTTAGTTAATTAGATTTGAATGCTAGAAAAGAACATTAACTGATTTCTAATACTTTAACTAGCACTGTTTTTAAAATATGTTAACAATTTTGACTATTTCATAGGAAATAAACAGAAAATTGCACGCAGTGGAATCAGGGTTGATTGCCTTACGTGAGACAAGCAGACATCTGGAATACAAAGACAATGAACTTAGACAAAAGAAGAAGGAGCTTCTTGAAAGAAAAACCAAGAAAAGACAACTGGAACAAAAAATTAGTTCCAAACTAGGAAGGTATCGTTTAGCCTGTCTGCAGGGGCTGGGGCGGAGGAGCATAAAGTGCTGTGTGGGAGATTATTAATTATACCTTGCAGTGACAACAGAGTTCCCACAAGCATGCTTTGTAGTAATTTTTCTCTAAAGCTTTACTCTTACTACCCAAAACACAATTTTAGTCCACAGGGCAAAGGGAGATGAATCCTAAGTGTTGTGTGAGTTTTTCTGTTCCCTGATCAGCTGTTCCAGTCTCTGGAGCCCTTTACATGCTTAAAAATTAATAAAGACCCTGAAGAAGTTTTGTTAATATGGATTATATCTATTAATATTTACCATACCAGAAATTAAAACTGAGAATATTTAAAATATTTATCAATTCATTTAAAAAGTAACAAATCCATTGTATGTTAGCATAAAAATGTACTAAAAATAGCCATGTGTGGTGGTCTGTGCCTGCAGTCCCAACTATTGGGGAGAGGCTGATCAGGGGGATCACTGGAGCCAAGAAGTTCGAGGCTATAGTAGGCTATGACAGTGCCTGTGAATAGTCACTGCACTCCAGCCTGGGCAACAGCGTGGGACCCCATCTCTTAAAAATTTATTAAAAATAACTAGTTTGTAAACAAAATAAATTTAATGGGAAGAGAGGCATTGTTTTACATTTTTGCAAATCTCTTTAGTTGAAGTTAGTAGATTTTTCCTATCTACTTCTGTATTCTGTCTCGTGAGATGTTTTGGTTGAACATGAAGACAATCTGGCTTCATATCGATATGTAGCTGGCGGCCAAGGTGGGGAAGGATAGCTTGAGCTCAGGAGTTCAAGACCAGCCTGAGCAAGAGACTAAGACCCCATCTCTACAAAAAAAATAGAAAAATTAGCTGGGTGTGTGTGTGCACCTGTAGTCCCAGCTACTCAGGAGTTGAGGCAGGAGGATTGCTTGAGCCTGGGAGTTTGAGGTTACAGTGAGCTACAATGACGCCACTGTATTCTAGCCAGGGCGACAGAATAAGACTCTGTCTCAGAAAAAAAGAAACAAACAAACAAAAAAAAAAACAAAGATAAGTAGTTGGAAAAGAGAAGAGTGTTTTAATAGACATTTCAGATAATTATGGATATTCTTCTTTAATACTATATCAAAACTTGCCAACGCATAAAAAGTTCACTTGAGATATGGAATCTGAAATCGTGTCAGTGAACTTGTGTACCCTGTTACATTAAAATTTGTTGTACTTTAGATAGCTCTTTTACTTATGATTTTGTTATATCATGCATTGGTCATTTGGAAAATACTGGCTCACCAAGTTGCATAGATCTTTCAAATGTTGACACATTTTATTACATAATATGAAAATATTCAGGGAAAAAATGGTTGGTTACATCTGTACATGTATAAGATTTTTTTTCTTATACTTAATTCCTTAAAGAATACTGTATAACAACTATTTACATATCATTTACATTATATTAGGTATTTTTTTGTTTTGGAGACAGAGTCTCGTTCTGTTGCCCGGGGTAGAGTGCCGTGACGTCAACCTAGCTCACAGCAACTTCAAACTCCTGGGCTTAAGCAATCCTTCTGCCTCAGCCTCCTTAGTAGCTGGGACCACAGGTATGCACCACCATGCCCGGCTAATTTTTTCTATATATTTTTAGTTATCCAGCTAATTTCTATTTTTTTAGTAGAGACGGGGTCTCACTCTTGCTCAGGCTGATCTCGAACTCCCGATCTCAAGCGATCCGCCTGCCTCAGCTTCCCAAAGTGCTAGGATTACAGGTGTGAGCCACTGTGCCTATCCCTGTATTAGGTATTATAAATAATCTAGAAGTGATCGAAAATACATGGGAGGATGTGCATAGATTATATGCAAATACTACACCATTTTATATAAGGGACTTGAGCATCCATGGATTTTGGTATCCCTGGGGGTCCTGGAACCAATCTCCCATGGATACCAAAGGATGACTATACTCTGTACTTCCTATTTCGTCACTTAAAATATTAAAAAGGCATTTACTCAGGATATTGAGATTTAATAAAATGTATAATTTTTACTGCTTCAGGGTCATTCTTAAGTGAATTTGGTATTTTTAAAAATTTCAGTGCATAGCAGTCAAGAATCTAATGACTAGTACACTTTGGTGCTTCTACCTTGATTCATTCTAAAGCATTAGCATTTTTTACTCACCATTGCTTTTATACCACCAGTGCAAGTATCCATATGGTGAGGAAGACAAATGATATCTTATGATTAGCATGAAAATAATTTTTACCTCATAGACCCCCTGAAATGGTTTTGGGGATCTCCAGGGGTCTGCAGACTGTATTTCAAGAACTTCTCTTCTAAAACTGATTTATGTGAATAACTGTACAACTTGGTAAATTTACTAATAATCATTTAATTGTTCACTTAAAATGGAGTATTGGCATGGAATATAAATTATACTTCAATAAATTTGTCAAAAAAAAAAAAAAAAAGAACTGCTACCCAAAGGCCAGGTGTGAAAGCTCAGGCCTATTGTCCCAGCACTTTGAGAGGCCAAGTCAGGAGGATTGCTTGGGGCCAGGAGTTCGAGACCAACCTGAGCAACGGAGTGAGACTCCATGTATACAAAAATAAAATAGTAAAAAACCAGCCAGGTGTGGTGGCGTGTGTCTATAATCCTAGCTATTCAGGAAGCTGAGGAAGGAGAATCACTTGAGCCCAGGAGTTTGAGGTTACAGGGAATTATGATCACGCTACTGCACTCCAGCCTAAGTGACAGAACAAGTCCCTGTCTCTCCAAAGATAAAAGGTGGGGGGGAAGAACCACTGCCCTAGATAAATATCTGAAATAATATGTCCATTGAGTTCAGAATGCCAGGAGTGGGGAGGGAAAGGTATAGGAAGAAAATTATCAAAGTAGGCTGTTTTCTCACCAGTTCTGAGATAATAATAGGGACGTAAGAGGTTATGCTGCTTTTCACAAAACAGATTGAGCACCTGAGGATTTCTCTCACTCAGTTACAGTCTCCCTTTTTGCAATTAGGATTATGTCTGCTTGGCCTTAATGGTCACGTATTCCACAGAATTTTATACAAAATGTGAATAGTATCAAAAGTCCTTTCTAAAAGGAAAACTAGCTTCCTGTCAATACCCAAGCAACCATTCTCAGAACTGATTACAACTTTGTTTTGAATTTAGATACTTTATAGAAACTGGAATATATGAAATAGGATAAAAGCTTTAGAATGTCAAGTCTAGGGGAAAGGAACATGGTTTCCAGTTTCAAGATTTTTCTGTATCCTACCAGTGACACAGTGCAGACCTTTTTGTTGTTATTGCTGTTATCTCTTACCTGTAGAATAAAGATGCAGAGATTAGTAACATGATCAATCTTTAGTAATAAATAATAGCTCATTGCCTTGAGTAAGATATAAGTTTACCTTGACCTGTATAGTATGTATTCCTAAACACATTCATAAATGGAGTCATATTTGAAATGCATTAGAAAAATTTGTTTCTTTTTAAACACAAACAATTGCCTGTCAACTTTTATTTAAAAAAATCAATAATGTACCTTGGGTGCTTAAAGCAAGATCTATTTAATTTAGTTTCCTAGAATTTTTTTCCAACTTTAAACGTTTTTTTCAGCTAGAGCCCTGTACTTCATTGCTATCTTCAATCATCTACAAAACACTTAAACTTTACTTTGCAACTGCTGCGTTGGACCCGTTGTCTAAATCTTCTCAAAGTAATACTGATTTTTGCAGTGAAATGACTTTTCATACTCATTACCATCCCATTCTCTCATACCTGCCTTTATTCACTTTGGACTACTGCAGTGGCGACTTGGTTAGTGGTTTCTCCCTGACTCGTCCTCTCTCCATTCAGTTCATCCAGAAGACTTGCAAAACTTATCTTCTTTGCATGTTCCTACCCCATTCCAGAGTGTTCGTTGTGACTTCCTACCATTACTACACAAAATTTAATTAAACACTACTCTCCTTTAGACTAGCTTTTGTGATTACATAAAATCTTGTTTCACTCTACGCATTCCAACTTAACCTCCCTCCCTTCCCCAACGTACTCTTCCTTGAACCATGGAGGCCACTCTTTGCATCTACTGAATTTGTTCATTCTTGTTTATTATTGCTTCCATCCTTTGTTCTTTCTTCCCGGAGGCAATGTGGTATAGTGGAAAGAACATGGACTTTGATGTCAAACACATCTTACCACTTACTATCTGTGATCTTAGGTAACTTATTGAACTTCTCTGAGCCTTAGTTTTGCCATCTTTGAAATAGCATGGTATTAACTTTTAGGACTGTTGTGTTATCTTTTCATTCTCTTTTTTGCCTATTAACTCTCCTCACTTAAGTTTCTTAAAGGAAGGGACTGTTTTTTTATAAGCAATATTAATAACAGTAATAACATTAATCGATCAGTTGTGGGCCAGGTACTGTACTGTGTTACATGTACTTTTTTTAATCTTCACCACATCCATGTGGGGGAAATATTATTATCTTCATTTGACAGATGAGGAAACTGAAAAGCTCAGACGAGTGACTTGTTCAGTTATACTGCTTATTAGTGAGTAGCAAAGATGAAGTTCAAAGCCATCTTTCTAACTCCGAATTCTACTAGCATTACCTAGGCTATGCTGGGCACGTGATATATCTCAAGAAATACTTTTGATCCTGATAAATTACACTAAACGATTGTTTAAACTAGGAGGTAGCAGTTTATCTGTAAAGCATTGCTAAGTATATCCCAGAAAACTGTAGGAGACCTGAGGATTTTGGCTCATTGAGTTTAACTCTGATTTTTACATCGTTATGTGTGTCATGCAGTTTAAAGCTGATGGAACAGGATACTTGCAACCTTGAAGAGGAAGAGCGAAAAGCGAGTACCAAAATCAAAGAAATAAATATTCAAAAAGCAAAACTTGTTACCGAATTAACAAGCCTAGTGAAGGTAAAGCATTTTCTTAATTTTAGTCATTTTTTAAAATAGCAGGTAAACAAGACAAGATAGTAAAATATTCAGAGGGGTTTATTGGAGGAAAGGTTTTGGTTAAGATTTTTTCACACTTCAGTTACATAAGCAAGAGATTTTATCAGTTTCAGCTTGCTCAATTGCTTGACATTTTCTTTATGGGTAATAAATAGGTTAAAATTTAAGCGTTTATTAAGCTAAATTATTCTATCCCAGATGACTGTAATAAGTACACAGGAAAACACCTTTTAAAAAATTCTATTGTAAGAACTATATGAGAGATGTCAGTCACAATAGAAAAATTATTTTTTTGTGGTTTATAATTTTGTTTTAAAAAATTAAACTATATTATTTTTCTTAGTTCTAAAACATAAGTAACATAAAAACTAAACTATTGGGGATTTTTATTCCTAGATTTGTACTTCTTTGCATATACAAAAAGTAGATTTAATTCTTCAAAATACTACAGTAATCTCTGAGAAGAACAAATTAGAATCAGATTACATGGCTGCATCTTCACAACTACGTGTCACAGAGGTAAGACTTTTGCCTTTATTTTTTATTTTGGGGTTCCACCCTCAGACCAGTTTGAAAATATATATTTTGTATCATCATTTGCAATACGTAGTTTGTTGTATACTATTTAATTTACAAATTTAATGCATCTTGCTAGTGAGCAAGCAGTACTTTAAACACTTAAGAGTGGCTGTATAACTTCAGCAATTTAATCTTTTGTTAACATATGACTATGAAATGATAAATATGGAAATAGTGGGTGGAGGAGAGGAAATTTTATATACCCCATTAAGTTAAAACCCAAAGGAGAACTGGCAACAAGGCGGTAGTGGCATAGTGTTTGAATCTCCAAAATCCTATCCCAAAAATAGAAGAGCAACTAGGATAATGTAACAACAAACCCATGGGTAACATATACAACAAAACTAAGTTTCAGGGTATCCTTATTTATGTACTGCAGTACTATCCTGATGCTAACCATCTGTAGTTAGTGTCAAACTGTACAACGTAAGGGCACAATTTCCAACAAGACTGCCCTTCCTTTGGACACCAACTACAAGTTCAGTAGTCCCCAGGCCACCTGCACTTCTGACTACAAATTCCGGGGTTTTCATGATCTTCTCAGGTTTAATAATTTGCTGAGCTGACTCAGAATTCAGGAAAACACTACATGTATGATGATAGTATTATTTTAAAGGTTACAAAGCCAGGACTAGCCAAATGAAGAGACAGGACAAGGTCTTGGTGGGTGGGGATATTGATCATGGAGTTTTCGTACTCTTTTCCTGTGGAATCAGGGTGCATCACTCTCCTGACACAGCTGTATGTTCACCAATCAGGAATCTCCACGAAGCTTCAGTACTTAGTGTTCTTATTGAGGTTTCACTACTTAAGTATGATTGACTGAATCATTCCTCATGTGGTTGAGCTTGATCTCCAGCTTCCCTCCCTGGAGTTTGGGAAGTTGGGCTGTTATCATATGGTTCAAAGATCCAACCCTCTAATCATTCAGTTGGTATTTCTAGAATTTTCTACCCCTATCCTGAGTTGTATCCTTAGCATAAACTCATGGGTGATCCAAGGGGCTCATGACTAACAAAGACCCTCCTGTCATTCAATTCCAAGAGCTTTAGAGGAACTGGCAACAAAGACCAGTCAAATTCTTTATCATACAACACATGTGAACTCCAAAGTACAAATGGGTGAGATAAATCAGCAACATCAGGAGTAGCGTGATATCAAGGGTAGCAAGAGAAGGCTCAGAGAACCCCAAAATCAAGTTGCCAACAGGTACTCACCTCTAAAGGGAGGAGGCCCCATTAGCTGCAGAGAAAGTGCAGCAGATCAATTTGAGAGCAGCTGAAACTGGGAACAACCTTATAGACTCCAGATAGGTCAGCTAGTGTTGGGGTGATCTAGCCCTGAACTCTTAGACTAAGTGAAACTCCTTCACAGAACAAAACTTTTTACTGAGGAGAATTAGAGCTATATGATAGTTAAAGGAGATAGTAAAATATATACTATATGGTTATGAGTCTGACAGTGTAGCTAAAACAAAATTCTCTGAAAATGGAAGAAGGGAAACAATATAAGTAATGTAGGATATATTTACTGATTGTCCTATAGGTATTACCAGGAAATAAAATGATATCACTTCAGATTGGAGGCCTTAGAGGAGAAAAATGTGGGAGAATTTCAGTATTATATATGGTGGGGAGCTAATAGACAGTATCCCCCAAAGAAGTTTTTAAGGACATGAGGATATAATATATATAATTTGCGTGTAGATAACCTTTAGAATAAAAATAGAAGCCTTCCTAAATACCAGAAAGATACATAAAGACAAGAGGTTGATGGTGTGATAAAACAGATCCCATAACTAAAAACTAAGTATTTTATTTACAAATATGAGACATACAGATGAATAGGACATAGAATACTGGCAGAACTAAGGCTAAACGTCAATCATATTACCAAATGTAAATGGATATAATTCATCTATTAAAGAATTTGTGGAAGTACTAACACCTGCAGAATTTGAGAGAGACATCTAAAAAAAGATTCAGAAAAGTTTAAAATAAAAGAATGATAGGTACAAGGGATTTTTGGGGTGATAGAAATGTAAAATTAGATTGTGGTGATGATTACATATCTCTGTAAATTTACTAACAAGCATTGAAATGCACACTTAAAATGAATCAATTTTATGGTATATAAATTATACCTCATGAAAGCTGTTAAATAAATAGATGGGCAGAGGTAGACCAGGCAAATGGAAATATAGAAGAAAGCTTGAATATCTCCATGTCCTGCCACAGAGTGATACCTAATATACATTGTTGGGTGGAAAAAGAAAGGGAGAATGTATACTATGTTACCATTTTACAAGAAACGATCAGAGGAAGGGATGACTATCTGCTTATTTAAAAATTACAGTGATAAACTAGGATCTGTTTTTTAAAATTGTTCATGGGGGTGGGAGAAGACAAGAGTAAAAGCTATGCTCATCTAAACAGATCTTATTTTTCTCCTGCTTTGGAACCATCTGCCAACAAAACAAAATTAACACATTGCCACACTAGAAAAAATTTTTTCCTGGGGCCACAGTGTTTTATTAAAAACAATCCTTTCTAATTTGTTATTTTTTATTGTTTTTTGTACATGAGTTATATGCAGCACGATCCACATTTTTAGAATTAAATTGTCAATATTAATTATAGCAATAAGAACATCAACAAATAAGATTTTCAAGAACCAACTGCAGGGTTTTGCTTCACGAGGCCCCAGGCTCAAAACTAGCCTGAGTTAAATACAACTTACATGGCATTCAACGTGTTAACTTTTTTTAAAAGACAAACTTAGCAAAAACAAAATGAAAAAAATGCTCTGACTGTTTTTAACAGTATGGCCTCACAGAGAAAAATTATTGAAATGACTTTAAAACAGTAATTTGATTCTAAGGACAAAATGTATTGCAAAAAAAAAAACTTGTTCTATTTTCAGTAATCGTAGTGTAAATATGTGTAATGTTATTTTGAAAATATAGGGTAAAGCAAATAAGTAATTATGTTAATGGCATTAATATTTTCATTATAAGAGAAAAGAGATTCAAATATAAAGCAAAGAAGATAATAAAAACCTTGAAATTTTCATTTGAATTGTAAATATCAGAATGAACTCATAATATATTTTCTTTAAAAAAGAAAATATTTCCTAGCTCTGTCTACCTAGATTATGGCCTCAATACTATTTTCTGCTAAAATGGCCCATTTCTCCAATGGGAGAAATGGCTGATTTCAGGTCCAAGGAAAGAAATGTGTGTATAAGCTTAGCCTCGATCATCTTGTCATACCAGGGAGCAAAGAAATTATCAAAGATAACTTGGTTATTAACAAGACTCAGGAGCCTACATGAAGAATCTCTTCCTCGCCATAGATGAAGTGATAATACATGGAAACACATCAAAAATACCTAAATCTATAAATTTATAATGATAATAAAATAATATTGGCCACTTTGGAGAATATTAGGGTACCAGCTCATTATTTTGAAAAATGGTATCTGTAAAGAGAATTTCACATTTATCCTTCCTTTCCTATGTGAATTCTTATTTAAGATAAATAAATGATGAGGAAAAGTTTCTCTTTACAGAAGTAATTTAGCTAATAAGGAATTATGTCCTTTAGAATATCACCCAATTTGCAGCTGCTAATGAATCAATGTAGCACATTAGCTGTTACCTCACAAAAAGGCAGCCAGATATTTATGTGTATCCTGGTGAAAAGACACACCACCACCTGTGGAATAATCTTGTGAAAAAAGTCAAATTTCAATCTGAATGAGTCTTAACAACATGGTATCTCAACCTCAGCATTATCAACATTTGAACTAGATAATTTGTTTAGAGGGAGGCTGTCCTATGCATTGTAAAATGTTTAGCAGCATGCTTGGCCTCCACCTGTTAGATGCCAATAGTGCATGCATGCACACACATATGCATATCTCAGTCGTTACAACCAAAACTTTCTCCAGAGATTGCCAGATGTACCCTGGGGAGCAAAATGCCCCAGTTGAGAACCACTGCTCTAAAACTACCAGGTTACAGTAAATATAGGAGAGTAAGGAATATACTAAATGGCACCCAGGAATCCAGTCAGCAAAATCTAGGACAAACATAAGAAACTCTGTAGGACAAATAATTACTTCAGTACTGTCCAGTAGAACTATAATGCAAACTATATATGTAATTACAAACTTTATAGTGACCAAATTTTAAAAAGTAAAAAGAAATAGGTCAAATTAATTTTAATACATTTAACTCAATAAGTCCAAAATATTATTTCAACTTGTAATCAATATTGAAAAAGTATTGAGCTATTTTATATCTCCTTTTCATACTAAGTCTTCAAAATACCTTATTTTACACTTAAGACACATCTGAAGTCAGATGGTAAATTTTCATCAGAAATACTTGATCTGTGTTTTGATTTTATAAAACTGATAGTTGAAAAAGTAGGTTCACATACCCAAGTTGTTAAAAAGTATTTTCCAATAGCTGGAGCAAGTATCAATTTTTAATTTAAATTCAAATTCTAAATTCAGTTTCTCAGTCACTAGCCACATGTTAAGTTCTTTATGTCCACATGTGTATAGTGCCTATTGTATTGGACAGCACAGTTTCTAAAATAAATTTCAAGCAAAAAATGGAAGGAGAAATCTCTAAGTTAAAAGGGACTTAAGAAACATAGTAACCAAATATGATATGTAGATTTTATTTTGATTCTGATTTGAACAAAGCAACTGTAAAAAAAAAAAATTTAGGAAAAACAGGGAGATTTGAATACTTGCTCAATATTTGATATTAGAATTTATTGATATTTTTAGGTTTCATAGTAGTTTATCGTTATGGATTTAAGTCTTTTTCTTTTAGAGATACATTGTTGTAATATTTATGAAGGAAACGATAGGCTATCTGGGATGGCCTCAAAATAATCCAGAGAGGGGGCCATGTAGGGAGGGAGTATAGATGGGACAGTATCGGTTATGAGTTGAGAATTGTTGAAGCTGGGTAATAGGTATGTGAAGGTTTATTATACTGTTCTCTCTACTTTTGTATATGTTTGAAATTTTCCATAATAAAAAGGAAAGCTTCCATTCTCGGCCATGATAAAATAACAGGGACCATATTTACCTTCTCATTTTAAACCACTAAAAGATGTGATAAAATATATGAAATAGTGGTTTTCAGACGTTGAACACCAGATGGCACAGGATGGGGCTCCCTGAAAGAAGAGGGGGAAAAAAAGGTGAGCCCTATGATTGCTTCATCATACTGCGTGGAGAGAGTCTTAAAGACATAAAACTAATCAAAGGTCACTCAAGAAGAAATAAATAGGCCAGGCGCAGTGGCTCACGCCTGTAATCCTCGCATTCTGGGAGGCCGAGGCGGGCAGATTGCTCAAGGTAGGGAGTTCGAAACCAGCCTGAGCAAGAGTGCGACCCTGTCTCTACTATAAATAGAAAGAAATTAATTGGCCAACTGAAAATATATATAGAAAAAATTAGCCAGGCATGGTGGTGCATGCCTGTAGTCCCAGCTACTGGGGAGGCTGAGGCAGAAGGATTGCTTGAGCCCAGGAGTTGGAGGTTGCTGTGAGCTAGGCTGATGCCATGGCACTCTAGCCCAGGTAACAGAGTGAGACTCTGTCTCAAAAAAATAAAATAAAATAAAATAAAGAAGAAATAAATAACTAGAATAGCCCTATTTTTACTTTAAAAAATGAATTTGTAGTTAAAAACATTCCCACAAAGAAAAATTCAGTTTCAGTGTTTTCAGTGGTGAATTCTACCAAGGATTTAAAGAATTAATACCAATTCTATCTGAAGTCTTTCAAAAGTTTAAGAAGAAGGGATACCTCTTGACTCATTGCACGAGGTCAGCATTACCGGGTATCAAAACCAAAGACAAGAAAATCTCTCATGAACATAGATGCAAAAATTCTTAATAAAATACTAGCAGATGAAATCCAACAATGTATAAAAAGGATAATACATCCTAACCAAGTAAGTTTTATCTCAGATACACAAGATTGGTTTAATATTTAGAAATTCATCAATGTAAGTCATATTAGCAGTAAAACAGAAAAACTAGATCATCTCAGTACATACAGAAAAAAAACATTTGACCAAAAAGGCAGCATCCTTTCATAATAAAAAACTTTCTGCAACTAGGAATTGAAGGAAACTTCAATAACCCAATAAAGGACATCTATATGAAACCAACTCATATCATGTTCAATGGTGAAAGACTGTAAACTTTCCCTTTATATTAGGAACAAGGAAAATGCCCACTCATGCTACTTCTATTCCACATTGTACTTGAAGTTCTAGCTTGTGCGAAAAGGCAAGAAAAAGAAATAAAAGGTATGCAGACTGAAAAATAAGAAGAAACCTGTCTATTTCAGATAAATGATCATTTCTGTGGAAAATCTTAAGGAATCTGCAAAAATGGTACTACAACTATCAGTGAAAATGTAGCAAGATGGCAGGATATAAGTTCAATATATAGAAAGTAATTTGGCCCCATCTAATGAACAGTTGGAAATGGAAATTTAAAAACAGTACTATTTATGATAGCATCAAAAATGAAATACTTAGGAATATATTTGCAAGACCCATGTGCTGAAAATTACAAAATTCTGATGAGAGAAACTTTGCTGAGAGAAATTAGGTACACTGATTTTGTTTGTGAATTGAAGATTCAGGATTTGTTAAAATGTCAATTCTTCTCCATATCTGTAGGTTCAATAAAATTCCCAGCAGAGTTCCTAGTAAAAATTGACAAACTTACTCTAAAATGTAATGGGCTTAGAAGAACAAAAACAACTTTGGAAAAGATGTTGCAGGATTCACACTAACTAATTTTAAGACTTTTTATAAAGTTACAACAATCAAGGTGATGTATACAAATAGATATATACGGATCAATGGAACAGAATAGAAAATCCTGAAGTAGATCCACATACATATGGTCGGTTGTTTGTAAAGTCCCTGTGAGCTAAAAACAGTTTTTGCATTTTTTAAAGAGCTAAAAAAAAAACAGAAATATATGACAATTTATATGGCCCTCAAACATGAAAATATTTACTTATTGGCCTTTCATAGAAAAGTTTTCTGACCTCTGATGGATACTATAAAAAGAACTCTTACCACTGTCAATACAAAGAAGATCAACAACCCAGTGAAAAAGTGAGCAAAAGATTTCAACATACTGAAGAAAGAAGATGGATAGTAAATAAGCACATGAAAAGATACCCAATGTTATTAGTAGAGAAGTTTGAATTAAAGCCATTATGAGCTACAACCGTTGACCCACTAGAATGACTAAAATTTTAAAAGACTCACCAGCGTGCTGGTGAGGATTTGGAACTGGAGCTCTCGTACACTGCTAGTGGGAATTTAAAATATATAACCACTTCAGAAAATCATTTGGGAGTTTAAGTGCTAAACGTATACCTGCCATGCTATCTAGTCATTTCTCTCCTAGTATTTACCCAAGAGAAAAGAAGGCATATGTCTATGAAAGACCGGTACACAGCTTTGTGTATGTGTAACAGCTTTCTTTGTAATAGCTAAAAATCAAACAAATGCCCAGCAACAACTGAATGGTTAAATAAGCTGTAGTATATCCATCCACACAATGGAATATTACTCTGCCACAAAAAGAAATGAATTACTGATACACAACGTGAATGAATCTCAGTTATGCTGAGTGAAAGAAACCATACTAGGAAAGATTATATACTATATAATTCCATTTATATAAAATTCTACAATATGCACAGTACCTGGTGACAGAAAGCAAGTCAGTAGTTGCCTGGGAAGGGTACAGTGGGGTGGATTACAGAGAAGCACAAAGCTTTTGAGGATGATTGATGTGTTTATTATCTTGCTGTTGATGGTTTTACTGGTGTATATATTTGTCAAAGCTCATCAAGCTGTACACAAGTAAAATTAGGCTTTTATTTGTTTCACTGAAGTATTTTTTCTAATATTTTTAATTATGAAACTTTAAGCATATACAGGAGTATGAAGAGTAACATAACATCCATGTGTTCACTACCCCTGTTTAACACTGTTAATGCTGTACCATGTTTATTGCAGATGTTTAAACGTCTTTATGTATTCAAAGTCCCCTGGTACCCTTCCCCATCCTTTCTTCTACTTCCCCAGGGAGTCTACTGCTCTCTGGCACTGTTATGTACATGATTCACTGTACATTTCAGAAACGTATCTGTTGCATAAAAGTGAGCTATATAGTGGTATCTTTTTGTGGAAAGTATCCTCAGAGAATAGGTTTTAGGAAATATATACATAGGACTGCACAGATGAATGGAAAGATTAAATCAGAGTAGAGTAGCAGCTTTATTATTCTGAAGCCAGCTTCTTCAAACCCTCTGGCTTCCTAAAAAAGCTTATAGCTAGAAGAAACTGGAAAAAACAATTTTGCTAGCAGATAAGCAACAAGGAGCATTGCAGGCACAAACACATGTATCCAAACAGAGCTGAAGGTTAGGTTTGATATTACTAGGATTGGTTAGCAATCCTAGCAAAATATGGAAGTGTGGAAGGCAAGAAACCTCTCCCCGCCCCTGAAAAAAAGAAAAGAGAAAGACAGAAGGAATAGCAATAGTCACTCCAAATAGGTAGAAGTGATCCAGCAAAAAGAAACCAAAGATAGGACCCAATTGGGAGTGGGGAGTGGAGGAGCTATATGTGGAACTGGTTACCAGAGGAGAACTTCATCAGTGCTTATTTCATGAGCATGTGGGGGATGTCATCTGCTCCTCATCTGTTCTATTGGTAAATAATTGTAGAATCCATGCTGAAGTGACTTCATTGATTGAGTGTATGAACATGGTTGTTCAGTATAGGAAATGATTCTATAGAAGAGGTTTCATGAAGAAGTTGATCCATCATACAGATACTGTATGGAGCTTTACTGTATTTGGCTTTTAAATAGCCAAACTTGGCTGAGTGCGGTGGCTCACGCCTATAATCCTAGCACTCTGGGAGGCTGAGGCGGGTGGATTGTTTGAGCTTAGGAGTTTGAGACCAGTCTGAGCAAGTGCAAGACCCCATCTCTACTAAAAATAGAAAGGAATTAGCTGGACAACTAAAAATATATATAGAAAAAATTAGCGATGGTGGCACATGCCTGTATGCCCAGCTAGTTGGGAGGCTGAGGCAGGAGGATTGCTTGAGTCCAGGATTTTGAGGTTGCTGTGAGCTAGGGCACTCTAGCCCAGGCAACAGAGTGAGACTCTGTCTCAATAGATATATATATATAGATATAGATATATATATATATGAAGTTGCTGTGAGCTAGGCTGACGCCACAGCACTCTAGCCCATGAGACCCTATCTCGATAGATAGGTAGGTAGATAGCCAAAGTCACATAATACAATATTTGATCCTGGTACCTGAAGTTCTATTTTTAAATCAATGTTAATGATTTTAAATCAATGTTAATGAGAACTTAAGAAAATGATATGTTTGTGTTGTGTTTATAGAAGTATGAAATCAGTGACTTTGGAGTCAGTACTCTGCTAAACTTTAACCCACTCTAGACATAGTGAGAGATACTCTTCCAACGGCCTTAGTTCGGATAGATGTACTGAGATTAGTGCAAACTGACAGAGTGGTGTTCTCTTCTGATCCATTTTGTTAGTAGTAGCAGAAATATTACTTTGAGTAGAGCTCACTGCTATGTTTCAGGAGAGTAGGAACGTTTCCTGGGAGGGGTTTTGTTTTCAATCTTTGAATTACTAATTGATTTTTTACAAAGACAGCCACATTATACTGCCCAGAGAAATAATCTCTGATTAATTGCTTATCCCTCTAGATTTTGTTACTTGGAAATTATACCCACTTAGTTCTCAGCTTCTTACCCAACTTGATCTATATCTAAGCTAAAATGTATCCTAACACATTAGCCACACATTTTAGAGTCACGAATGATGAGTAAAAGAAGAATATATACTAGAGTAGGTGGATGGTAGTTCACTTTCTCTTTTCCTTTCTCTTTTTTCTTCTCATGTTTGCTGCCATTTACCTATGTGTATTCTTTTCTGTTGTCCTTGCTATCCAGCTTCCTTTGAACCAAGGAGAAATCTTTTTTTTCCCCCATTTGTCCCTTTGAATACATGGCAGGTTGCATTAAGGAACTATTACTGCCACTTCTCATTTTGTCTTTACCCTGATCATGAAAATAAGTTCACAAAAGAAGGTTGACATAAAATTTTAGTAGGGATTGTATTCATGAGGAGACTTAAGGGTAACTAACCACCACGGAGTTTGATACTTCCTCAAATTTTTGGGAGGCAAATAGGGTAACAGAGTTCCAGACCTGTAAAACATCCCCCAGAGAAAGGCAAATGATTGGGAGCCTCTGTTTAGTAATATCATTAACTTCTAGACTATTGTTGGGACTAGTAAGCTGACAATGTGTGAATCCAGATACAGAGGTGGACAGATACATATTCCTATTATTTTGGTTTTGACCATGGGAAGGTTTCCTAACCACTCCAAGCTTAATTGTTATGTGCAACCATAGATATGATACCTGCTTAAATTGCAGGGATGTTGTAATATTCAGTTAAGTAATATGTATCAAGATGCCTGATGTGCTGCCTAGCATGAAGGCAGTGTTCCTTTGAAAATATAGATTTACATCAGAATTCATGTTAGTTATAAGAATTGAAAGTTGTTTGTTTATCCTAATACTAAATTTAAGAGTTCAGTGTTTTTCATCTCACCTTCTCTCCCCTGTCTACCAGCTTACCACTCTCCCACAAAAAGAACTGAATTTCAAAGGAGACATTTTTTACTTAAATGAGAGATATGTAATTTTGAAGGAAAAAAAGAATAGTTAAATAATTTTTATATTCTTAAGTATGTATTCGGGCTGGTAACTAAAAAAATGGTTAACATTTGAATTTGAAAGCAGTTAAATTGGAATGAAATTTCATGCTTATGTTTGTATTGAGGGAAAATTGAGGAAGAAATGTGTTAATTTAAAGCTAATATTTTAGTAAAACTTCATGCTATCTAGAACTTAATTTCAATCACACAGAAAATGGTTTTCATTTTGTTTGACTCTTATTTTAATGAACTATTAAATAGAATACATACTGTTTTAATAAGAAATTTTGTAAATAATTTTTATTTCTTCCACAAGAGGGCCTTCTTAGAAAAGCTTTTCCTTGTTTAATGTCGATGTATTTCCGTACAACTTCCATGACAACCAAACTTTCTCAGAAAGAATTTCAGAGAAAAGACAATAGTTACTGATTTTCTTCCAGAATATATACCTTCAAAGTAATCTTTTCTGTCATGTTAGAGGGGATAATTTGTAAATGTTCCCCCTTTCTCCTCTTATGTCTTAAACAGATGGAGTATTTTCTGTTCTCTATTAACTGTTAAAGGCTAGACTCTAAGCAGAAATGTAAATAAAGCTAGTGAAGCTAGCCTGACTCTACATTATCTTAGATAATTGTGTATTATCCTCTCCCCACCCCAACCAAAAAAGCTCAGTAAGAAAAATTGAAGTTAAAAAAAAAAAGCAGGTGCTACGTGAAGAGTTATGTCACAAATGTGTGTGTGTAAAAAGAATATTTTCTCAGGTAAAGATTTTATTAGGCATATGCCACCAAACAGAAGCCATTGAATGAGGTTTTGTCCATCTTAAATAGGGAGCTTCAAATAATCAACTCAGTGATACTTCTTTCACATAATGTTCTAATACTTCATTTTAGCAAAGTCTAGAGGAACAGGAAACAGGAATAGAAGAAATTTAGAAGTGTTTAGTTTCTTTCCAGCTGTCCCTTATTTTGCATTTGCCTAAAAGTACAGTGGCCCTTACAGAGCAGAGTAGTAGTGACTGGGAGTCTATAATATTTTCTTTTATTTCTCTCAGGCTGTAGAAACTGAGGAATTCATTCAAGGAAACCATAGTACTAAGTGATATAAAGGCTAGCTTGTATTTTCAGTTCGGTCCAGTATATATTCTTTTACTTTTCATAACTTTGTCTTGATTTACTTTATTTGCTATCAAACATGTATGCATAAAAATCACCTGAGGACCTCATTAATAATACAGATGCCCAGGCCTTGGCCCCAGAGACAGTAATCAAATAGATCTGTGGTGTGGCTAGGACGTCAATCTCCCACCCCCAGGTGTTTTTTGTGCAGACCAAAGTTTGAGGTTTAATGGAAAGAGATAAAATAAAAATAAAACTAGACCAATTTTATTTTTCAGAAACCTGCTCACCTGCTAGTTCCATAACCTTGCGCATGTTTCTTAATATCTCTGAGCCACATCTAAAAAAAGAGATAACGTATTTCTTTAAGATTGTAATGGGGATTAGATTGATTAATGTACAGGATAGTGGTTATAACAATGCTTGGCCTGCAGAAGATATTCAGTAGATTAGATACCCTCCTCATTACACATGAAACTTGCAATTTGGTCCTTGTCCACCTTGTCAACTCTGATCTTTTACATTTTTACAAATTTCTCTCTGCCAACCATGTTAGATACTTGTTCTCTAAATGGGTCTTTGAGGCTTCTGTGCCTTTCATAGTCACCTGTCCTTGGAATGTCTTCTGCTGCTGCTTCTTTAGTAATTTCTCACTTATCCTTTAAGACTGTTCAGTTGTCATAGCTTCTATGACCACTCTGACCTTGCTGTGTCCCCTTTCCCTACACACGTACTCTGTCCTGTATGCTCCCACTGAGAGGCATCATGCTGTAAGGAAAAGAGCACGTGTTCAATAAGCAGACATGGATCTAAGTCATGACAGCTTCTAACTGAATGTGTGAGCTTGGACAATACCTTTCAGTCTTTTTTTTATGTGCTAAATGGGGATAATATTACTGTACAGTGTTGTGAGAAATAAAGGGAATAATGTGTAAGTTTAAGTTCAAATTTAACCTTTACCATAAAAGCAGTTATGATTTGAGATGTGGTTTTAGATGATTTGGTTATAATCATAATCAGAATTCAATAATTTATTTCATACATTGTGGTTCAATAAAACAGCTCTCTAATAGTAATATTCAAATTTTCGATATATTTTTCTTATAATAGCAACATTTCATTGAGTTGGATGAAAATAGACAGAGATTGCTGCAGAAATGCAAGGAACTTATGAAGAGAGCTAGGCAAGTATGTAACCTGGGTGCAGAGCAGACTGTTCCTCAAGAATATCAGACAGTAAGTATAAAAAGTATATAATTTACAGTTGCTGTATTTAACACATTATTTTTAAGCTTAGAGGATCTTAGGCATTGTAACAAGCCATGAAAAACGTGATGTGCCATAAAAAATGTGGAATTCTTTTCCCATTTTTAAACTGAATATATATATATTAAATAATTTTGTTTAATAGATTTTCTCTACTGTATTCAGATTTGGCCACCAGTCTTACAGTTTAGTGTGAAAATTCTTAAAACATGGGTATCCCTATGCAAAATTATTGGTACTGTAACATGTGTTCTTCTGATAAAAGTAGCCTTTTCCCCTGAAACTACCTTTAAAGAGGTACACTTAGAAATATGGGATATAGATTTTCCTGGAAACATTGTACCAGTAATTGGTATATAAGAAACAGTGAAAGTGGGTATTTAGAAAAAGAAAGGCAAAATGGAAATGTTTTCCTGGAAATTGGGTCTTGAATTAGGGTTTAATGGGAGCTGAATGTTTACAGCTAACATCTGCTGGTAAGGAAAGGACAAAAGAGCCTTTTCCTTATTTCCATTATGCTTTATATGCTAATATACCGGTTAGTTAAATTATGAGATGCTGCCCTTTAGTCTACATTCTGCCAGTAATTATGTACCCCTGTGACCCTAGGCTCTATCTGATAAGTGGGGATAATCCCTTGTCTACATAGATGCCTATTCAGAGTAACGCCAAAATGAAATTAGGAAATGAATTTTAAAATATATATTTATATGCCTTTTTGATTCTTAATTTCAAATGTTACATATTTCAGTAGACAACAAAATGTCTAGTAAAGATAAAAACAGAAAGCAACAGGGTTCTATCCTTGATAAGTCATACTGTTTTTGAAAGAAAGAAAATTAGAAGATAATTAATATATTCATTAAAAATATATTGATTACCTGCTACATATCAGGCATTGAACAAAACAGACATACTTAATTCTCTGTTGAAACTTACATTCTAGTCTGGAGGATGGGGCAAACAAAAACACAAAAAGAGAATAGATAATGTCAGATAGTGAGAGATGCTAAGAAGAAAAATAAAACAAGGTGAAGGAATAGAGTGACATGGATGGGAATTGGTCAGGAAAGCCTTTTTTGAGAAGATAGTACTTTAGATAAGTCCTGAATGAAGAGAAATCAGTCAAGTGAAGAAGCGAGAAAAAAGTATTCCAGACAGAGAAAACAGCTCAGACGAGCCCCTGAGACAGAAGTATATTTGGCATGTTTATAAATAAACATGAATAAAAAGAATAAAAAATCTCAGTAGGGCTAAAAATTGTAATCTAAACAGAGAGGAAGGCAGAAGCCAAGATTATTTGGGGCATTATAGACATTATAGACATTATACAAGGAGTTTGGGTTATACTGTTTTTGAGATGGAATCCACTGGAGGATTTAACAGAAGAGTGATATTGCTAACTTCGGTTTATAAAAGGACACTAACTTCTATATGGAGAGTAAAGTAGGGATACAAGGATGGAAGTAAGGAGACCATTTAGAAGGTTTGAGCTAGGCAAGAGGTTATAGTGGCATGGATTAGATCTGAAGAGAGAAGGAAAGAGAAGTTTACAGATTTGAGGTATCTTTAATAATAGAGCCAGCAGGACTTGCTGACGAATTTGACATAAAGAGTAAGAGAGAAAACCCCTGAATTTTTCACCTCAACAAATGGTGATGTCATTTACTGAGATGGAGAAGACTAAAGGAAAAACTGCTTTGCTAAAAGTGTTGGGGAAGGTGAATGAAATGAAAATTCTATTTCACCATCTTAAAGTTAAGAAGCCTATTAGAGTGAAGTGAAGATATCAAGTAAGTTTTAGGCACATGAGCTCAAAGCTAGTGGACAAGGCAGAAAATCAACAGATATACATACTGAATATCTAAAGGTCTGTAGAAGTCGAACTGCTTTCTAAAAGGTTAAAAAAGATAAGATTAAGATACAAGATTAGTGTCATGTGTCAAGATCATTTTCAGGGTTTCAAGATTGGTTTTGTACCTTGTAGAACATATATGAACTTAGCAGGTTGTGCTAGACACAACAGTGTACTGCTTGCCTCCCCTCATAGGAAAGGATCTGTTCTAATTTGTCTTCATGGAATGGACTGAGAAGATAGTACTGTGGTGAAATTCTGCCAAAATAATTGGATTCTTAGGATGCTTTTGTAGTTCTTCATAAGTACAGTATAAAGTTCTAACTTCTTGCTCTCTTTCAATGCCCCACATATTCTGGACCCATTCTACCAATTCAGCAAGTACCCACCATTCCAAATGGACACAACTCCTCACCCCCCATGGTATGCAGTGCTCATTCTTTTTTCCCAAGCTCCTATCTTCCCTCAGCCTTGATTTTTTTCTAGCTATTTGCTTTAAGACCCAGAGATGAACCTCTAGGCCTTTGAATTCTCTTAACTCTCCTCTAGCATGAACTGATAACTACTTTCTCTAAATTCTATAGTCTATGTGATATATACTGCTTATTTTAATACTCACCAACAATACATTGCTTTAAGGTATTATCCAGAGTATACATTTTGTTTTCTTTTAGAGTAAAGTATAAGCTTTTTGAAGGCAAAGGACCCTGTTAATAATTCCTTTGTATCCTTGTGTGCTAGCATGCTGTTGAACAGAGAGTAGATTACTTATTCAGCAGATTGTTTTCCTTTTAACTATTTGAATGAATGGTTTTCATTGTATCTATAGTGATGGACAATTTTTTTTTTAGGCTTTCCAAGATCTTCCAAACACTTTGGATGAAATTGACGCTTTATTAACTGAAGAAAGATCAAGAGCTTCCTGCTTCACAGGACTGAATCCTACAGTATGCGTCTTTCTCTGTTCTCATTCTGTAACCGCCACTGCTACTACCCTCCCCACACACACGTGTGTGCATGCACGCGCGCACATGCACACAGAGTTCCCTCCAGTACTTGCCTCCCACTCTGTACTAGAGCTCTTGGTAATAATAAGCTAGACAGCAGGAACAATGTGCTTTAAATGCCAGATTCTGAATCTATTAGAATTTTAAATAGATTCTTCCTAAGGAACACAGTGTTCTGTGCCTTTTCTTTATAAAAAGAATAGTTGGACTAACCTGAAATACTGCAATGTCTATTTTTCAACGATAAAAAATGTCATTTTCAGTATGTAGTTAGAACATAAATTAGTTGCATACAAACAATGCAACATAATTGGCATTTTCAGCTAATGTTTTAATATATGCAAATTTTATATTTTATCCCTTTGTAGATTTATCTTAAAGAGATATTTTTTTCCCTGCCAGGTTGTTGAGGAATACACAAAAAGAGAAGAAGAAATAGAGCAATTAACTGAGGAACTGAAAGGAAAGAAAGTTGAACTAGATAAATATAGGGAAAACATTTCACAGGTAATTTTTTAATTTTTATGTTTTCTTTTTATCATGTGTTTATTATTAATGAGACCAGAACATAGAATAATGCAAAATGAGATGACATACTCCTGAGAGAAGTGTGTTTCCATGATCAGATTGATACTGATATAAAATTTGTTTTATGTAAAGTTTTTTGCGAGAACATAATCATACTGCTTTTAAATTGTGTTTTTGTATTGCCTTTATTTGTAGGTAAAAGAAAGGTGGCTTAATCCTTTAAAAGAGCTAGTAGAAAAAATTAATGAAAAATTCAGCAATTTCTTTAGTTCCATGCAGTGTGCTGGTGAAGTTGATCTCCATACAGAAAATGAGGTAAAATTGCATTTGAAATATATTTCTATGAAAGTAATTTTAATCGTGTACTAAAAGTACAGGTAAATTGCTTATTAACTTCAGAGTTATACTTGTGAGAATTTTGTTTACTAAAAAATTTTCCGTGCACTCAAGTGTGGGCTAAAAAAAAAAAATTTCCAAAGGAAGGAGAAGACAACCTATGGGATTCCATCAGGGCCATTTTCTGCTCCGCCCTAGCCCCATTTTCAAGTTTCAAAAAATTTATTTTTTAAATGTATTTACTTTTTATTTTGACTTTGATTTACCAATGCTTTTTTTTCTTTGAAAATACTAATTAAGGGGCCACAAGTATTTTGTTATAGATAACTTGTGTAATGCTTAAGTCAGGGCCTTTGGTCTGCCCGTCACCAGAACAGTGTTCATTGTACCCAACAGGTAAGTTTTTATCCCACACCCTGCCACACACACTCCCCCTTCTTGGTTTGTCATGTCCTTTTTATCAATTTGTGCGGGGTGTACCCATCTATTAGCTCCCATTTATTAATGAGAACATATGGTATTTTTTTTTTCATTCCCGAGATACTTCATTAAGGATAGTGGTCTCCAGTTCCATCCATGTTGCTGCAAATGACATTATTTCATTACTTTTTATGGCTGAGTAGTAAGTACTCCATGGTCGGGGAAAGGAGGCATGTGTGTACGTATCACATTTTCTTTATCCACTCATGAATTGATGGGCACTTAACTTGATTCCATGTCTTTGCAATTGTGAATTGTGCTGAAATAAACATTCGAGTGCAGGTGTCTTTTTGATAAAACGACTTCATTTCCTTTGGGTAGATACTGAGCAGTGGCATTCCTGGATGGGGTGGTAGGTTTGCATTTATTTCCTTGAAGAATCTCCAAACTATTTTCCATAGAGGGGATACTAATTTGCTGTCCCACCAAGAGTGTGTAAGCATTCTTTTCTCTCTGCATCCACACAAGCATCTATTGTTTTTTGACTTTGTAATAATGACTATTCTGATAGGGGTAGGTAGTACCTCAGTGTAGTTGTAATTTGCATTTCCCTGATGATTAGTGATGTTGAGCATTTTTTCATAATGTTTCTTGGCCATTTGTCTGTCTTTCAATAAACTTATGTTCATGTCTTTTGCCCGCTTTTTGATGGGGCTGTTTGTTTTTCTTGCTTATTTGTTTGAGTTCTTTATAGAGTTTAGATATTAATCCCTTGTTGGATGTATAGTTCGTGAGTGTTTTCTCCCATTCTGTAGGTTATCTGTTCACTCTGTTGATTATTTCCTTTGCTGTGCAGAGCTTTTTAATTAAGTCCCATTTATTTATTATT